>JAOVVB010255095.1:0-19807 GCA_028570985.1 Heterobranchus longifilis
CCTCATCTCAAAGTCAATGGGGTTTTGGTTAGATGTCTGAAATAAGGTCTGTGGTTAACACAAGCTTAAGAGATTTTAACGTTTTGTTCCAGGACATAAAATATGTCAGGAAACACAAAGCTTGTACGTGTCTCTAAAAAGCCGGTTGCTAACAAGTTAATAAATGAGACCACAGAGCTTCTCAAAGACAAAAAAACGTGACTGTCGGCTTTGTAGGGCGATGGCAGAGGTCGCAGGGAGACAGTCTGACGTGAGCTTTTTACTTCTCGCGATTGCATTTTCGCTTCTAAAATCATAAAAGTGGTGTTCATATATGCTGAGCAAAACGTATCATTAACTTGTGTTTGCCACAGAGCTTATTTTCTACAATGATCCAAATTCCAATGGAAAAATCCCATAGGCTTTTTGTCCAGGGAACCGGGGCGATGCTAACTTAAAAATGCATTATTCCTGGGGCTCTCTATAAAACATGGACATAGTCTCTGTGACATCACCCACTGTCGGTTTCTGAAGAGCTATTGTGACCATCGCCATCTGCACAGTGCCTGACTCTGTCTAACCTTATTAGAATTTAAACAAGTGAGTTGTGGAAAAATTCACCCCCCGTAGAGTGCGAGGGGGGGGGGGAGCATTAAAGTATATTTTATCGTATCTTATTTTGAACTGCAGTTTTTGGCACTTCCTCGTTGGCTTTATTTCTCAGCCCCGGAGGTTGCTGCTTGGTTATATCACATTTGTTTGGTCTGTACAAAAACTGAAGTGTAAAAATTCTCAGTTTTAGCTGGCTAGTGAGCTGTTTCGCACTTTCCAGTCTTTGCGCTTATCTAAGTTACTGGAGAACAAACCCTAGTATGCATCATGCTGAAAAAATGATGAAGGGAAGCATAACAAAGTTTCTCTCGCTCTTGATTTCAGAATACACAATATTTCTCCTCTGAACTACAGGATTCTTTGATCCCAGTCTCTCTGTTTTGTTGCGGGCAGAGAGTGCAGAAGGAGAGTGACATATCCTTAACATTGCATCAGCCGCATGTTTAACTATAATATGTTAACACCTTTTCCACCATTCCACCATCCTTAATTATGTAATATGCAGTCATGTGAAATATGATTTGTATGAACGAAATTGGCTCCCTGTCAAATGCAAGTACACACCAGCAGCCTCACCCTTCTATATTTCACAAATCATTTCTCAATGCTTTTATTCTCAGCTCCAGTAGCCCTTCACTGTAGATTGCCCATAGGCAGGTTAAGGTTAATCATCTCTAGTTTCCTCTTCTCTCTGTGCTCTCTCATCTTTTTCTATCCTCAAGCATTCTGCGGTGACATTACTGTAGTAGCAGCTACTAATGTGTTTGACATTTGTTTTAATAGTTTTAATTTATGGCTGGGTAAACAATACATAGAGTAAACCAATAAATCAAACTGCAAATGAATACTCTCTTTAACCCGATGGCAATGACTGGAATGCACCCAGCCAGGAGGGGGGGGGGAAATTAGACTAAATTATTGTTTTAAAAGTAGCTGTGAGATTAATGAAACATTAAGAGCACTGTGCTGGCTTAAGAGGTCACTGCCCACATTTAATAGGTTATTCAATCATACCCAGCTGGAACCCTGTGTGTGCTCATCCCTTCCTTTGCTGCACACAGTGCCATGCACCTTGCATGCCAACAGACTGCTGCTAGTAGAGATGGCTTAACAAATGAAAAACCCATCTGAAGACTGAATGCCCATTGAATGTGATCAGATCACATGGCCATCAAACAACACCGATGACCTTCAGGCATCATCCGTGCTCTCTTTTTTTTTTTGCAAAACACATTGCTGTTAGTATTGCATACTTTGCCAATTTATGCAGACAATCTCATGGAATTCTGCCATTTTTGTTTTTCTGCACTCTTTCAGTGAGGATTATGCCGTCCAAGTCTTCTTTCTACATTCTATTTTAAATGAAGTGTGTTCTGAGAGAAAACAGGATTTCACACTCACTGTCAGTCTTTCTCTTTACTGATCCCACCATATTTATATTTTCAATTATTTTTATTTTTCTACCACACATCTTTTGGGTGTGCTGACATTGATGCTAACACAATGTGTCTGTTTATAAGTCTAAGTAGGGCATGAAAGACTTTGCTTTCCCAAGAAAAGAGGAAAAAAAGCCCAGCCAAAGGTCAGTTATGTTAATGGTATTAGTAAGCTGGGGCTTGGAAATATTACCCAACAAGTCACAGTTGATCAATCAGTAAAATGCTTTCGAAAGATACACTTAAGTGCTGCATTTTTCTTAATCGACTTCATCAAGCAACAGAATGAAAGACCTGTGATCTGAGCACTTAACTGTATTTTCCGAGCCAGAAAAACAGAATATTTGTCATATGATGTTGGTCATTATGTTTGTGAGGATGTGAAGTAGTCTCTTGTAAAAGAAAAACATTTGCTTACACAGAATTAAATACTGATGTGTGAATGTGATTTCTGGATTTTATATGCGGAGATATTGGAATAACTAACAAAAAGAGTGCCTTCACACTCTATAGACAAAATGTTTAAATAACACACAGTGTGAGTCTGTAGTTTAGATCTGATTATCTTCTGCAAAAGACTATTCAGCTTTTGTGCAATGGAAAGCTCCTGTGTAGTTACCGGTCCACTGCACACTATATCGCAAATAAAGGTCCTAAGAACATGTAACCCGACTCTGCCGGAATCTAATCAAGAGACAAACTCCAGACTTGTGATGTTCAAGCCGAGAGAGCTTAACCACCTTCTTTCATCTCACCTCTTTAAGTGGAGTCCCTCTGGGCAAAAGCTTAAACTGTTCCATACCTTTTACTGGGCTAATTCAGACACCTTTTAATAATTCTCACTTGGACCGCACTTCATGCTCACTCGGCTCTCTGTTCATCATCCACCATCAGCATGAGCAGAGCCACTTCAGACTCACACATGCATGCTGTCATCAGGCATGCTGCCAGCATGTCACAAGTACAGGATGACTCGCATCACTTCTCGAGGACATAGATAATTAAAGAGGGAAGAGGGATTTAATAAGTGTTTTGGCTCTGCGGCAGTTGATACAGTGACCTGTCTGCAGACTGATCCCCAACTATATGACGTCTCTGACAGCTTGTGATTATGTCTGGATACGTGAAGTAAGAAGATAGTATAACAGTAATCTGGCTGAATAACAGCAACGTGTCACTGAGCATGCCAAATAAGCCTGGAGTCAGTCTGAAGGCTTCCCACAGCCACACCTTCTTAAAACTCTCAAAGATGTACGATGCACCGCTCATGTTTATCAACCCTTGCAGGTTGCAGAGGGCCGAGTTCATACAAACTCTCCTTTCAGTCCCTTCAAGTAACTTCATTCTTTGAATTATTTTTGCGTGATACTAAACTCTTCTGTGTCTCAATTCACATTCTGTACTTACGCTCACTTTTTTGAGCACATAGTGTGTATCCTGCTACTACTGTTAATACCTGGAGTGTGGAACGATGTACACTACTCACCCTAAACGGTCGCCGTCTTTGCTACGTATAGCTGAAACTGCGGGAGCGCCAACCTATTTTCAAACTTGTGAAAACGGCAGGTGAGGGAGCTGCAGCAGTTGCGATCGAAACAGCAAACGCCTAACTATATAAATGTAAGTGAAATACATGTGTTTTATTAAAAAGTTCCACTATACTGTAGTCGGATAGTGAAAAAACAAGCTGCCAGATATTTTGGCGGGCGACATTAGGTGATGGTAATGCTCCACCTGTTTCCAGTTTACCATTAAAAAGAAGAAGAAGCGGTTGTGCGATTTGAAACAACACTATACCCTGTCAAAATGTACACACTTCATATGTGAGTACATAGTGTACTACATGTGAGTGTACTAACGGAAGTGCATCAGCATTGCAATAGTGCATACATTCACGAAAAAGCATCTTCCATGTGTACTCATGTGGAGTCTTTCGACCCATTACCACCGCCAGTTAATGTAAGGTCGAGCCCAGTCTGTCCATTCAATATATCCTAAGTAGTCCTGGTTGCTCCATTACCTCTCAGCCAGCCTCATGCACACCTGAAGCAACCCCCCAGCTCCACTCTCCGTGTTTTCTTTCATCCGTGGCCTCCGTCAACCTGCTCACCGTGTTACAAATTACCAAACAAATGAACCCTCTCGCTGGAGACAAATGAGGAAAAATAGTCTTTGAAGAGGACCATTTATTCAAATCCCACCTGACAGTGTAGAGTCTCTGATCCCATACCTCTCCTTGAGAGAACGTGGCAAAAAGAAGTCAGGCAAAAAGAAGTGGAATCAGGCATTTCACAAGCTTTTAAATGACAAGTTCCAGCCCGTTATCATTCCCAACTCGTCACATATGGACGCACTGTCAAGATCCCTTGGCGTCACTATTAAATGCAACGGGTAGCGCTATGCATGAAAATATGCCGCTCACGGCCGCAGTTTTCAACACGTGGGACACATGATTTACATTCTGAATAAAACTACTACAACAAATCCACTTGGATGAGTTTAGGAAAAACACCATGGTTTGTCAACATTGACTTTTGGTTTTCGTTTCACATGGGACACGAACAGCAGCCTCCTGGGTCAAAGTCCTGTGTTTGTTTGACCCATTCACCGCCCCTCCTGCCCACCCTAAATGGATTTCTCGCTCTAAATACAGTGGGCGCTCTTGCTCTGGGCGTCTAATATTGCTGCGGATGTTTACATTGGAGTTAGTTGAAAGCCCAGTGCCTCTCATAAGTACGCTAAAGGGTGCCTTGTGCACCAGTATCAGAGCTGTGACACAGCGGCGGTATTTGACGAGTTGGGAATGAGACCCGTCTGCAATTTCCATTGCACCAACGCTGATATCTCAGAGAGGCGAGCTCGTGTATCCATACTGTAGAATCCTGGTAGAATTAAGAAAAAAGATGATATCAAATAAACCCTGCAGTAACCAGAACATTGAAGCCAAACCAATCTCAGTGTTCATGTCATTGCACTCTTTAGTACCTCTGTATGGCAAATCGAATTCCTGGCCAGGCTATTTCATTTTCTTCACTAACATTTATGGATCAGGGTCATGTATAAGGTCATCTGTGCTTCTTTATTCACGCTTTTTGTCGCGCGTCTCTTCCGAGACAAATCTCAGAAAATGCTTGGTGAAAGCAAATGATTTGTGACTAAATGACTGAAACATTAACTGTTGTCCTTGTGAATAAAACAGCAAGGACTTTATGATGGTCTGGATGTGATACTGTAATTTAAGTCTCGCTCTGGGATGAGACGGAGAGGAGAAAGTTATTCTGGCAGCTTTTACACAACTGCAATCCTTCAAAAGTTAACCCCCCTGAGCTTACCTCTATCGTTTCACAAGTGCACCCCCGCTATGCTGCCATGAAGCTAGGCGCCACTTTAAGGTCATTTTCCCCATGTCTAATTTTACCCTTGGGTACGCTCGAGTAGAGCGTATAAGAGCAGCCATCATTTTAAACACTTGTTTCAGGCGCTATTTCTTTCTCAGTTTATGTGCCTTCATTCTGAGGTGATGGAGTGCTAATGAACAGACAGGCAGATGCATTTTGACTGAGGTCTTATGAGGCTTTTTCGAAGGCCTCATGTCTGCCACTTTACTTTGCCCGAACCTATCATGAGGGAAAGCAGGGCAGGGTGCACAGCCAGACTCACAGCTAACAAATGAGCCGCATCATCAGGTGTATCAGTTAATGTCGGGGAATAGGAAAGATCCCCACGTGTCATCAGGTGGCTGTTTGATAGACACTGCTGAGACTAAATGCAAGCTAATGAGCTATAATGAATGCTAATCTTTTTGGACAAAACATGGCTGTGTCAACACTGTGCTAAATGCTGTGTTAATCCTTTAAGTAGTGGTCACTACCAGGGTTGGGTGGGTTGCTTTTTTAAAATGTATTCCACTATAGATTACTGAATGCATGCCCAGAAATGTAATTTGTAACATATTCCATTAGATTACTCAAATTATGTGACATATTCTAAGTACTTTGGATTCATTTTTGGAATAGATTTGTCTGGGTCTTATATTTGCAAAGACACATGCCTGACAGTGTCCTGGCTGTGTGTTTCCTCTGCCATTGTCGGGTGGCAGGTGCACTGCGTGCACAAATTGTTGCACTTTAAAAAAAAAAAATCTGTTGATGGAAAATGCGTGCAAATAAAACCAGAACTAGAAGGGCACTTGGAGAGAGCAGACCTCGGCGGAGGTCTATCTTGCAATGTTAACAAAAGCGAAAAACAATTGGTGTATCTGTCCTGTGATTCAGATCTGCTGCCAAATTTAATGGGATGTTCCATGGTCCATGCTACACCCACCAACTTCCATGAAAATCAGGCCAGTGATTTTCCGTAATCCTGCTGACAAACAAATCAACAAACCGAAAACATGGTGGAGTTAATAAAGTAATCCCTTCAAGTAATCTATTTTTAAAGACAGTAACTGTATTCAATATACCACCAATTTATGTAATGTAATACAATTACTCATATTTTGTAATCCTGTTACTTGTATTCCATTACTCCCAAACCCTGGACTAACTTCTTAGCTCTCTTTGTTAAGATATTCAATTTGATTTTGCGGGAAAAGATCGGAATTTTATCTTTCGACGTACATGTAAAATTGAATGAATAGATCATAGACTACTTATTTTACCTAAAATTGTTGTCAGTTGATTGAGGGTCTCCCAATAATAAAGTTTCGGTGTGAACGCAGCTCATGGGGAGCCAATCAACAGATCCGGGCAGCAGGAAATAATGAACGCCCAGAACGGGAGGTGTTAGATCACAGAAGAACAGTGGTACTGTCATTACATGACTCACTCCTGATACAGCAGCCCGATGCCTGTCTCCTGAACTAACTCTGTCACCTTGCTGTAGGAGCCAGCCGTGGTCTCATATACAACCCTAGAGTGCCACATCGAGCGCGCCCTCCTCCATCAACCTGCTATGTTATCTACACTTTCAACTTTTTGACCCCGAACAAAGGGTAGATAGCAAATATGAAAGTAACTCACCATTAATGCACGCACAATGGCTTGCTGGGGAAGAGCCGTGTCAACCAGTGGCTTTTGCCCACAAGGCGAGAGCATTCTTCACACCTGTCTGCAAGGATAAGTGGGCTTGTCACAAGCAGAGCTAATCTGTTGCAACGCTCAGTCACACTCAATCCACCAGAGGTACTCTCTGCTTGCCCTTGAATGTCTGCTGGCATTGGAAGCATACTTGGGCCACTGATCAGTCTAACCATGGTGGAAAACATGTCAATGAATGGCAGCAGCATCTCTTCTCCTGGCAGACAGCTGGGAGAACTTTTGCCCTTTACAGTTTACACTCTTTCATGCCCTTTAGGTATGTCACAAACTAGATCTACCTAAGATAGACATGCACCTATCTGTGTGGGTCATTAGCTAATATTACACCATTCACAAACAGTGAACATCACTTAAGAAGAGAAATGAATGCAATCAAAAAAAGTTAAAAGCTAAAGCCATCAACAGTGAGAGAGAGACACAAGAGAGAGAAATAGTGAAGAGAGCTATCAGAGACATAAGGAGCGCTGTGTTATAACTTGGACAGCTTTCAGAATATGAAGTGTGCATGTTGATGTGCAATCACTTCCCTATTCACTGGTGGAAAGGATCACCCAAACATGCAGCATGCTGTCTGTGTTATCGACCATCTAAAGTTCATTAATGTGTAAACACTGGATAATAACAATAATTACTGAGAAATAGTCGTGAAATATAGTCCAAAGAGGACGTCTAATGCTTGCAAATTGTTTGCTGCTTAGCTCCTCGGCTACAAATCATGCACACTCAACATTTGTGTTGACCATTTTTAAATACATGCTGTGTAGGTTTAGATTGTCATTGGCTATTTTTTTTGTGTGTGTGTGTGTGTGTATTGTTTTTGCTGTGCTGTGAAACTGGAAAAAAAAAAAAAATACATATATATATATGCAGACAGCCATTGGTTTCCATTAATTTCAAAGACTGCTTATTTCTTTGCAGAGTATAAAGCAGTGCAGACGTACTGCATTTCCAAGCAGCGATAAGGTAACATCGACAAAAGTTGTCGAAAGAAATTGATGTTCACTGTGATAGATTTACTGAATGTAAAATCATTTCTGCTGATATTATCATATTGCAAAGAAATCAATGGAAGCCAATGGATCCCTAGAAAAATGCATCCAAAAATCAAAAACAAATTAGCATGGTTAGCTGTGATGTAAAATATGTGATTCGTTGGAAATAGGAAAAAGAAATTTGCAGAACCATTGGCACAGCCCTTTAACATGGAACTGCAATAGCTGGTGGTATTTACTGTAATGTGAAGGACAGGCCCACCCTCACCGAAGCAAAAACCCAAAACCCATCTCGCATTTTTGTTGAGCTTTTTCGACATTGAGAAATTGCCACAAAAGTTGTGTGTAGGATGGGATGTGCTGTATCATCTTATTAATTCTGCCTGTCCTTCACAGATCAGGGAGAAACAACCTTTTCATACAATGAGAAAGAGAACTGCCCTCTTTGCTCAGAGATGAGACAAGGTCATTATGATGAACTTCAATAGTAGCAGCATTTTGTTTTCCATGTCTTTTGATGTACTGTAAGAGATGGACAGAGAGTCGCTCTCTACTATGGAGGCTATACTGAGTTTGAGCTTAGAACCAAAGTTATTCGTGTGGAAATATCATTCTGACTGGCCAAGATCAAAGGATTGAAATAATGAAGAGACATTGTCGTGGTTCTTGTTTTAAAGTGATTTTTTTTAAGCTGGTTCGATATCAAAGCTTAAGAATGCAATTATTTTCTAAAACCAAAATGCTCTCGAAAAAAAAAGTAGTGAGAAAAGTGGGACAGCAAAATAGGACATGAGGGATGGCACATGTCAAGTGAATTTTAATATCAAATGCCTATTTTATGGAAAATGTTGACACGTCATTGTAAGTGGAATTACTTTAATGACTGATGTCTTGGATATTCCTGAATATTCAGATGAATTTGGTAGTTACTATTAATGTATATGCCAATAGGTTTTGATCATGAGTTCATACCCATCTTTTAAATTTCAATATATAATGAGTGTTCATTAAATTGGTACTACAAACACTGGGGAGTATATTGTCCCCAGCTGAATGATGTTCCAACTCTTCAACTGATGGGTCACAAGTAAAAAGCTTTAATGTCTTAGAAAATACACAGTAGGCTATTGTGTCTCAGTGAACACACCATAAGAGCTAAAGAAGGAAAATAAAAATAAATCCATAACCATTTTTTAATATCCTGACAGAATATAGTACTGTAGCCTCATAATTATCCAATAATATTTTACCCAAAATTCTAAGGTCTTATGTTGTAAATATACTAGCAGAGCAAAGTTAACTGCTCATTAAGAATAACAGGATTGTGTGCATTGAGCTAATATTGCAGTCTTGCCAGCTCATGCAGACTTACACGTATAAATAAAAGATAACTAACCTTGTTCCCTTTTCATCCAGGTGCAAAACAAACACAAAGTACAACATTTTCCTTCGTGTCAATCATCCAGATAATTGTATGTCTTGTTGGCTTCATGTGCCACTGAGGAACTGAGCAACTTTTCTTTACACATCCATGTCTGCCTTTTCAGCATTTCATCTTCAAAATAAAATCTCTAGTGTTCATATTATATTTAATAGCGTAGCATTAAGGAAATGCCTGTGAGATGAAAAAACATGAAAAATAAAATCTCCAAGTGTACTAAACCATACAAAGGCCATGGTCCATATATTGCTTCAGAGTGCAGGGTTCTCGTTGCTACAGTATATTCAGAGCATCACTCCATAAGAGTGTTTCAGCACTCTGTGTCCAAGGACAAGGAGCAGCAGCAAAGTGCAGTACTGCAAAGCTTGCTGAATAGCTTCAACATAACTGTCCAGTCAACACAGGGGAAGTAATTCAGACCTACAGGGCAACACAGCTATTTATGTGCCAGTTGTTATCGTTAGTTTGTCCAGTGTAAATGCAAATCGAAGCGTAACATCTTCACGTCGACATAACTATGATCTGAACCCAGCTGTAAATCCCTCAAATATTTTTTTTCCCCCAATCCAGCGGAACCAGAGTGCTTTCATTTCCAAATGTTAGTGTCGAGTGTTTGGATTTCACAAACGCAACAAAGACGGCTTAAGCAGAAATGATGACTGCTACAAAAACACACAGAGAGACGTGCCAGGAGGACTGAATAATATCAGGGGGTTGACGTGTTTTCAGAATATGCTCCATTGAATGGCACCATTTCAGAACAGAAGTGGGGACAGCCTTTGGCAAAATCTGCTGAGTCAATTAAAGAATTGTTTATCTCTGAAAGATGTATTTTCACATGCTGCTTGGATATAAAGTGAATGTTGGAAATGTGCTCCGTTCATTCATGACTGTGCTGTAAAACATGTAATGAGCTGTGAGCTTAGCTGTGCTTCTATATGAATAATTAACACATTAGTCTTCTTGTCAGCTCCGCTTCAAAATTTAGTAAATCTCTTCATCCTACATCACCTTCTCCACACTCCCATATATGAACAATTACAGTTCAGTGAATATCATCAGAATGCTATGCATGAATTCAAACACTGATAGGCACTAGATTAGACTTACATACATTATATAGGCCTATACTTAAGGCAGTCTACACAAATGTCCAGGTCCTATATTTATTGAAAGTTCCAAGAGATACTTAAATGTCTTTGTGGTGCTGCAGGAATGACCCGGCCTACAGACTACAGCACATTATGCAGGGATCTCTTGAGACCAGGAGGACTGATTACAGCAACAAAAAACTATTTTTAAGACAGACTTGAACAATTATGAGCCTGTCCTTTAATGAGTTTAGAGCTTCCCTAACATGTATAAGTATGGATCATGAGGAATACAGTAGATTTGTCTCATAATAACTGAAATGCAGCTGGTCTGTAGTTCTACTCACCGAGAACACTAATGCCGAGGCCGCTGTAGCTGAGGAGCTCCTTCTGTGCTTGAAGCAGCACCTGTAATACAAAAAGCACCACATATTAAGGATTTCTTCAAAGACTGTATTCAAAGACTTGTCTGTCAAAGGACAGTTTTTATAAAATAAGTCTGAGCAGCAAAACGAAGTAAATCAGTCATGTCCAAAACCAGCCTATATAAATATTAGAGCCAGACCGATATATCCTTTGGCCTGTCACAGACATATTGTATAATTGTCCGACGTGCCGATATGAAAACTTTTTATACAGAACATATAATTCAGATAACAGTGCTTGGGTTGATTTAGAAATGGCGTCATTATGTAGTTCTTCGTTTAAATGGTCAGAAATTGACTGACAGTACTATTAAGTTTTACTTTTCTAGTTTAACTTATTCTTTATTTTCAAAGTGTTGATTTCTAGAATTGTTTGACAATGTAATAAATTGTATGTGACCTATAATGTAGCCTATAATAATGTATAGTAATGTCAAATAATCTTTATTAAAGTTAGTTGTTTAAGAAAGCAGTCTTCTCTGCATTTTCATATTGGTGCAAAATTGGTGCACAATCCACACAGAACTTTTTTTTTTATTCCAGCTCAAAAATTCACTGTATCTGCCGCCATATCGGTAATTGGTTAATTTTTCCCCATCAAAAATGTGTATGGTCGGCCTCAAAAATTCCATATCGGTCAGGCCCTAAATATCCACAGACTATTGTGTAGGCCGAGGGATTACCTATCACGCCACGTGAAAGATATGTTGATGTAGGCTACAGTTTCCAATTTTTAGTTGTTTTTTGGTACTTTGACAAACAAAGAATCAATCCTCAATAGGTTTATTGGGATCTAGGCTCACCATTATATCCTCAAATAATGTTTTATGCAAAGGACCAAACACAAACAACTTCACCGACCTGAATGTAAATAGATTTAGCAGAAGGAGCCTGTCAAACACAAGTCTAACAATGAGACTGCTCTTTTAAACTAATAAAAACACAGAAAAGAGAACATTGCTTTAATCTGGGTGCTTTTTTGGCCATAAAATATGTATAAAGTTTGATATATGCGATTTAATTCTCTGACAGGTGTTTTTCTGCCATCTAGAGGTTGTCTGTGCTGCAGCCAGTTAAACACAAAGCAGGTTTCCACATGAATGAATGAGGCTGACGCAACTCAGCACTGAAGCACAGTCAGTGTCTCCCTGCTGCATGCCACTCTGTCTTTACGAGGGTAAAACAGGGAAGACACTTTCACCGTGAATATATCAATCATTACTTTTCGTTTTCATTGCATTAAATAACAAGTCATCTCGTCTTTTGCAGCTTTTTTCCGCTCACATTATTAACGTTACACAACGAAAATGAGGATCTAAACTCACGGATTGGGGGAGTTTTGCAGGTCCGGCGCCAAAGTTGATTGGTTGTTTCTGCTCCATGGTGTCAAAAAGTTTTCCTGGTGGATGTTTCCTCCGTTAGATTCAGCGATGTGGATGATCTGCAAGTCAGCCTCGGTTGTACTTCTGCTCCTCTGCACTCGTAGGCGTGGATGCCAATTATACCGGGTGTAGTAAAGTGTTGCGTTCAGGGACTCCTCGGAAACTCCTCGACTGACGACATAAATTAGACTAAGTAGCAGTGTAGTAGGCCATAATAATATCATATATTTTATTATACATTGTACATCCATGGCTATAACCCACTGTAACTATTTGGGCTTCTAAATTGAAGATTAAAATACATATGTAAACCCATTTTAGCTTTGTTAGTGTTGATATTCTTTAATCTAATGATTATTGGTTTGATAAGTTAGCAATTGTAGGCTACAACATTAAATAAGTTTAAAAGATTGTTGAAAAACAACATATTGAATGGATATGAGTAGGCACGTTCTTGTTGCTGTTATTTAAATTGTTGCATTCTGATTGTCTTGTTATTATTTTGTATTTATCTTGTTCTGGTTTGTACATTTATCATGTTTGTTTTAATTGATTTGATCGAAACTGGAAAAGTTATGTTAACATTAAAAAGGTGGGGTAGGACTTGATAGTGTTAACTTCTTCTTACTCCTTTTCGGACATACATTTTTTATTTATGATGTTAGTATGAGTTTTGATGTTTTGATATCAATGTCATTGATTATTTGTTATTATTTTAACATTTTCGAAATAAAAACAAAACAGAGCAAGCAACTGTAACTGTTTAGCCTAATTTAATTTATTTATTATTTTTGTTTTATGTTAATCAAGCACATCAGCAACAACAGAGTAGCTTCAGGTCGGCTACAACACACAGTAGACCGAATAATCAGACTTACAGGCCAAGTATGTTTACACATAGGGAGGAATTGTTCTGTGCAAAAATATGTATTTCAAAGTTATCTGGAGCAACTTGGCTTCAGCAGCCAGACAAAGTTAGACAAATCAAGTGTGTATCCCCCAAAGTTACATGATGATTACAGCAATTTAAAAAATATATATATTCCCAGGTGATAATCCAGGTTTGTATTGGGTTGTCACATTTAGCACATTTTGTTTTTCATGTACACTCTCTAAATCCTAAGTATTTGGGCCTACAGATATTTTTCGGCAACACCTGAAAGCAGCACAAGGACCCAAATTGTCAGCCTGCCCTCCCATTGGCTGGTGTCGCATGTCTGTCTGATAAACGGCTGTCATTGGTGAATATCGACCAGGATGCGGGCTGATTGGCACCACCGTCGCACCACAAAAATGTGAGCGCGCGCCAGACATATGTGACACGCAGAGACAGACAAGCAAATCAGCTTTTCATTGTCAACTATTAATATCGCAGTTCATAATGTCATAATGTTCATAATATCATGAAAGACTGTTTAACTGCAACCCTTCTGTCACTGCATTAAAATAACTGGAGTGAAGGGATGAAACTCTACAGTCAAACAATAAAAAATAGATTAAAATATTATGTTCATGTAGTTTATAGTCTCCCATTGTGTAAAATGAAAACTTCCTTTCTCTTACTAGTAGGCCTAATTTACTTACCTTTGGCCATTATTGATATTTAACAATATCACCAATTTATCAATGGGCCTTGCAGGAATTTCAACATTTCAAAATCAGTGCTGGTCAGAAAAGTACAACATGTTTCTGTAAAAATACAGGTTGTGTGTTTAGGTGGAGAGAGAGAGGATTTGTGGGTAAGCACAGAGGAGCAGAAAAATCTCATTTGTGTAGCCTGTTTGAGGAAAATGTCAACTAATACTGTCCTGCAGCAACAAAAAGCAAAATATACACACTCTTAGTAGTATCACTTATTTTCTGATTTATAAAAGGTTGTATTGCATGTAATGCAATGTAAATGCAACACTTCCTCCTATTGCACTCATTAACATCATGTAAGCCGCGGCTGGCATCTACACAACTAGGCCTGCGGATTACCTGCATAAGTGCGTAGACTCACAAGTTTTAGGACTTTAGAGGGAAATGGACGGTATCCCACTGATGGACAGACCTGCACAGCATGAGCCTCAGTAACTGAGTTCACAAAGAAATTGCAAGAAGCAGTAAAAAGTGGTTGTATGTGTACACTCCACCACTTTTTTTCTCAAGCTGGCTGTTCACAAAGGATGCTTTTGCTACTAATGTTGAATTTAGTTTTATCTAACCAGAATTGTAGAACAGCTAGTATCTGTACAAAGATAAAGATCCACTAATGGTCCCAAAATAAACCGTGAAGTGCAGTGAAACCTGCTGCTACTCAAACAAAATAACAGGACACACTGGAAAAAGGACAAATAAAAAAAAAAACGCAGATAACAGTGAAACTCGTTGCCCTACACACTTTTCTTCACCTCCTGGAGATATAGTGAAGAAGATAAAACCATGACCTCAAACATTTTGACATCCAGTGAGCTGATTGCATCAGCCCGGTGAAAAATTAAAAAAATGTGACCAAGATAATTCAGCAGCTCGTGAAAGTCACGAGATTCTCCTGATTGTAGGTTTGTCCTTTTTAAGAGATCACATGGCTCCTCTCAGTGTGTGTGTGTGTGTGTGTGTGTGTGTGTGTGTGCGTGTGTGTGTCCATAAATAAACAATGGGTGCACGGTGTCCCGATGCCCACCATGACCTTTAGGACCCAGATGAAAGAAAGTGCATCTCTGCTTCTCCTTTGGGTGCCTGGCGATCCATCTCTCCCCCGTCCTCTGCGTCCATGTTTCCCGCCCTGACTCTCCCTCTCGTTCTCCACAGAAATATGGCGGGGAAGGCGTGCTTGAAGGTTTTTCTGAAGTTGTTGCCCATGAAGGCGTAAACCAGCGGGTTGACGGAGGAGTTGGAGTAAGACATGCAGTGACCCCAAATCTTCAGCTGTGGGTGCAGAAATGAGACTTCGATGAAAGACATCGATCTGCGGCCAGGGGAGTAATGCAAATACAAGTATTCGGATTGTGTATTTAAAATACAAAGTACGAGTAACTGAGGGTAATTTGATTTGAACAACTGCAAAAGCAGAATATTCAAAATGCATTTTATTTGCACTGAAATGAAGATGTTTAAAGAGAAAAAATTATATTGTGCCATCGTCTATCTTTTTAGTATAAGGCACAATATTTTCAGTGTTTGAGATTAGACTAAAAGTTTTTGTAATCCAATGCATTATGTTACTAATTACAAAAAATGCCATGTAATTTGTATTCAGAAGCTGACTACATTTCAAAGTAATCTGGCCTAACCCTGACCCCTATACTACTACAGCATCACACATCATGGAGAGTAAGTCACCTTGTATAGAACGTAACTGCGGAGGCCAAACGCCTGCAGGAGGATGCAGACCTGGATGGGGCCCCAGCAGATGAGGAACAGGGCCACCATCACCACCACCATCCGGGAGACTCGCGCCCGCACCGCTGCTGCTCGCTCTGCCTGAGCCTGAAGCTGCAGATACGGAGGCTTTGTAATGCATCACATTCTGTTCTCTGTGCATTTAATAAGTCAAAAGGTCTCTCTCTCACCTGGTAGCTGCTGTCGATGGGATTCACGCTGGGCTGCCCCATGCGCTTGAGCATGAAGGCGTAGCAGGCGGTGATGGTGAGCAGGGGCAGCAGGTAGACGGCCAGGAAGCTGTAGATGATGAAGGCTCTCTGGAGGCGGACCGAGGGGAAGACCTCACTGCAGTACGTCTGCGGACCGTACCAGTGTCCTGCCTCCAGACGCTGGTACACGGCTACGGGGATCGACAGAAGCAGCGAGCCTGGAGAGGACAGAGGACGCGACTGTGTGACTCAGAGCATGATGTTCAAACAGACCATGTGGACAGCAAGGGGAGAATCCACAGCTGCTCTCTACAATTACAAATAATAATGTAAACCACAGGCCCAGGGCCGGCCCGAGCTGAAATTTGTTCAGGATGACTATGATTGTTCAGGTATGTCAAGATTTTGGGTACCTTCCCACGAGCCTGAAAGTCAGTATCAATATCTTGTTTCATGTCTTCTAAGGTGTGATTTGGTGGTGCTTTGAAAATGGATTGTTCCTTTGTTCCACATTAAACAGGAAGTATAAGGCCGTGTTTTGTGGCACTAACACACTGAGCTGTGGTGATTGCTGCTTGCATGTGCATGCTCCATCCTGTTGTCAAATTTTGAATTATATGACTCCAGACAACTGACAAGACGATGACACATTTCTACACAACTGTAAGGCCAAAAAAGTAAAAATGCAAAAAGCAAAAAGAGAAAATTGGGCTATAAACTATCCAAAATCTGTTGGATTATTAATTAAAAGGAACAACAAACCCAGTAAATTGCAGAAAGAATGTGTGTGTGTGTGTGTGTGTGTGTGTGTGTGTGTGTGTGGGTGTGTGTGTGTGTGTGTGTGTGATACCTATCCAGATAGACACAGAGATGGCCAGAGCCATGCGTGGGGTGCGGTGTCGCAGTGACTGCAGAGGATAGACGGTCACGTAGCAGCGGTCCACGCTCATAGCTGACAGAGTGATGCATGTTGCCTGAGCAGTCACCTGAAACACAGGAGAGGTTTGTTTCTGTTTGACACTTTTACTTTTTTTCAAGTTAGTTTTATGCTTTGTGTCTAAGTTTAGTATTCTGTATTATTTAGGTAGCTGTACATCTAATAGTAGTTATTCTACACATACTGTAATATTGCTGCAATGTCTCATGGCAGGGGCCTTTTCAGAGCCAGTAAGAGTCAGTAAGAGACCCGCGGGAGCCTGACACCGACATTACTGTCTTTAAGAGGCTGTAGTGGACTCTGTTATGAAGCTAGAGTGAAGATATTGGTATCGTATGAAACTAGACAACCAAAGAAGCTCGTCAGGAACAGGGCTAAATAACGCTCCAAAGTGAGGCTAAATTTTGGTGAGAGAAAAAACTGCCATGTCCATTTTCAAAGAGGTCCCTTGACCTCTGATGGGTTTTATGGCCCACTTTATGCTAATCCCACGCAAAGAGACGCAGTTTTTCTCATGCAGTATAAATGTGTTATTTTCACCTATTCTCAAATGGTGTATTGGAATATTTCTGCATACTGAGGTCCATTAACAGTCTTGATTTACATAAGTTGGGTATCACTGGAAAGCTGAGACTCTTGTGGATTCAATGAGCCCAATTTTATTCATGTGTGATGATGTTAGTCCCCATAGTAGACAAAAAGACAATATGCTCTGGCTTATATGAGCAGTGGAGACAGAAATGTTAAATTACTTAGTGTGTTTGCAGGCACTTCTTGCCACCCCCCCCGGCCCCACTTGGGCCACCACAGTCAAAAAAAGTCTGGAGACGCTACTGTCTCATGGGACGTTTTTGTAATTATTATTGCCATGATAGTACCAGATCTCCAGCAATTCCAGGCCTGTTTGTTTGTGTGTTTATGTGTGTGTATCTCACCTGTTGAAGGTAGTTCACCAGTCGGCACATAAACTCTCCAAAGATCCAGCTGGGCAGCGGGTACAGAGTGGCAGTGAAGGGCACGCAGCAGACCAGGAACAAGATGTCGGTCGTGGCCAGGTTTACTGCAAGACAACAAGAGCAGTGATTCCTAAACAGAGAACTGTAATACAAGAGACGCATCCAAAGACAATAAATTATTGAATTAAGACCAATAACATATGTAGGTGCTGAGGTTTCTGACTTTCAATATTCACCAACTAAAAATCCAAAATGCAACTTTATTTTTATGTTAATTATAAGTCACTGTCATTTGATATGTTTTATCAACATTATTGGATTAGCTGGTGAAATAAATTAAACTAATCACGAGGACAGGAGCAGCTGAACAGAACAGCCCTGAACAGACAAAAGCAGCAGACGTCATTTGCAGGTTTTTTTTCCAATTGTCCAGGTGGAGACAACATGGTGGACAAACTAATGGTGGTCTGTCTGTTCAGGGCCCAGAGCTGTTTCGCCTGGTCGTGCCCTCCTGTGCTGTGATTGGTATAACCCTAACCCCGCCTCTGACCTTTGACACATCGTCGACATGATGAGCACTAGCCACTCACAGCACAGCAGGACGGGTCTACAGCGAAACAGCGTTGGGGAAAATAAATTGTGCCTCAGGGTCATATGCATCCATGTTCCAGCAAAGTCAGGGAAGAAGAAGACTGCTGGCAGGTAAACATGGATGTAAACAATTCTGTATCCAAAATACTTTCAAAAGAAAATCAGCTTTGCAAATGTTTTATGAGGAAGAAAATGTATTCAACACATTTGTCATGCCAGAAATATACTTGCTGTTTGACCATCCGTTTGCATAGATGTCGCGTCGCATTAATTTCAGAGCACGTACACTGCAAACTGAGAAAACGGACGCAGAATACGGGTGGCAGCGTCACGTGTTTGCGTATTTAAAAGTATATCTCTGGCTTTGGACTTCAAGAATATGCACAATGCTGAATGTCAATATAACTTTTGTTTGTTTACAAGAAAGCTCCACAGGACTTTAATTTGATTTATGACATCTAACCTGCAGAATCCTTTTCTTTGGAAAGTCACACTTTCCTTTTGAATTTCCCGTTTGTACCCTGACTATTAACTGTCCTACTTCCCATATTTCTTTCACTGTAAAAACCGAGAGGATACTGTGCTTCATAAATGTTACCTATGTAAAAGTTGGTGACGGTCTTCATCTGCTGGTGCTTGGTGACCACATGGATGACCAGCGAGTTCCCGACCAGGCCGACCAGCATGATGAGGCTGAAGAAAGTTGGGACCAGCCAGGCGTCGACCAGCACCGGTGGCCCTTGGCCCTCCAGAGCTGCGGACTCGTTGCACACAGACCCACAGTCTGGACCGTGACTGGCTGCTGCTTCCAGGATCATCTTCACAAATCAAAGCCAGGAATATTTCTATGGTACAAACATGTAGAACGTATTTGAATTTGGTAGTATGTCAGTTTCTGTTTCTCTAACACCATGCAAATGTAACACAACGAATGACCACATCGAAGTAAAGAATTTTTAGAAATTAAAAACATCAGGTACATTCAAATATATTTATAATTTTTCTTTAGGTTATCTAAATGTCTACCTGCTGATTTTGATTTATGGCATCAGACAAAGCCAATTGAAATATTTAAGTATATTAAAAAAGCTTTCTTCTGCAGAATAATCTTCTCTTACCGGTGTTGTGCCTTTTTTGACCTGCAGTGTTCGTCTCTCCGCTCTGTAAAGCCAGGTTTAGTCCCGTGTTGGTCAGTGATGGGCTGCTGTTCTGTTCTCTGCAGGTCTGAGATGAAAGCTCTGTTATAAACCACCATAACTTGGGGGGGGGGGGGGGGGGGGTGGGTGGAGAG
>JAOVVB010255102.1:0-19805 GCA_028570985.1 Heterobranchus longifilis
GGGGGGGGGGGGGGGGGGGGGGGGGGGGGGGGGGGACAAAACAAGGGGTCAGGCATGACTTGTTGGCAGCCCCAGTACCTCAGTTCATCTGTTCAAAGAATTTGTAGGTCGGGTTTTCATAGCCGTGGTTTTGCATTTTGTTGAGCTGTCGCTCCTCTGGTGTCAGCATGGGGTCGACCTGCTGCGAGACACACAAAGGCTCGAATTATTACACACTAAAGACAAGTTCACCAGCAAGTAACACACCATTGACTGAGATGTGAGTTAGTTGTTTGTTAAATATGGAATGGTTTACTTATTTCACCACAATATGAAATACATGGAAGCCAATGGTATACCATGGTAATGGTAGGAAATACATCTAAAAACCTTTTGTTGTGCTTTAGACAGTGTTACTATAATAATGCAATAATGTTATATATATATATATATACACAATATATACACCATTCTTTAGTTAAACTATAAAGTGAGAGACCACAGGTGTGGTGCTTTTAAGAGCTTTTGGCTTAACTCTCCTGTCGTGTTCGTTTCTTGTTAACTAGTTTGGTGTTGGCGGTGATGACCACTCCATTCTAGCTGATTATAAATCCATAATGATACAAATATTATCACCTAATGTTGTATTTTGTCTTTTTATCAACTCAAGTTCTTGTGAACATTACAAGTTTGGAAGTTCCATTTTCTATTTATGGCCTGTAGGCCTCATTGACCTGAGCTCATACAACATTCATACAACAAAAAAACAACATTATATATATTATTTTGACTATAACAAATACTCAGATGAAACATATTGTGCTATTTATCACAGACTGCTTAGTTTCAATGTTTAACAAGGACATTTGTTTTAAAACTATTTCAAATTTTTAAATAGTTGCACAAAATAAAATTTTCTGTGTTCCTGGTCAAATGTGACCGGTATGATTTGTGTGTGTGTGTGTGTGTGTGTGTGTGTGGTGTGTGTGGTGTGGTGCGCGTGCGCATGCGTGTTCTCATGTACGTTGGGCAATGCGTTGTGGTCGTTGCGTGTGCCTTGCAAATATATGCACTGCATTTGTGGCACACAAGGCTTGTTTTGACAGCTCTTGGTAGCTCAAAAAAGCTTTATATACCAGAGCTGCGAGAAAGTTGTATATATCATTGAAACAATGTTGCGGTTGTTGGTTCCCGGGGGGTGTTCAGTCGTGGAATCTTATGACAAACAGATGAAATTAACTACATTTTTAGAGAGAAAAACTTGTAAATCGCTCAGATTTGACCAGAAGACAACAGAAGGGTTAAATTAAAGGCCTATCTGGGATCGTACCTCTACGATGCCATGACTGATAGTGCCGTATGGCTTCCTGCGCACCAGCAGCAGGCTGATTACCATCACCATGGCGATCGCCACGGCCACCACGAGCAACCCCACCATGGCGCCACGATTAAATGTCTCCAAGGCATCGGGTTGCTGTGGAAATAAATGTGCAGAGAGACATTAAACACGGAGGGAACAAATGAAATAAGTCATTTTAAATTGAATTAATGCAGAATTTCTTTTACTTATTTTTCAGCAAGGGAACATTATGATGCTTATACTCTTACCAGTTCATCTCTCTCGATCTCAGGAGGCTTGTTGACTACCTGCTTGAGCTCCACAGAGGTGTTGATCTGAGAGGACAGGGGATGTGTCAGAATAAGGGGACAAGATAACATATAAAGCACGTGTTTCTGTGTAAGCACACTGTTTATGTCTATGGGAAATACCACCACCCTCTTAGATCATCATCTCACCTTTTCCTCATATTCATAAGTCGGGCCTCTCTCAGATGTGGCATAATCATATTCATCGACTGCAAGACGGAGACAAAAATGGAATAACGCATTTAGCTGTGCGCAAAAGTAAGAATAAGTACACTGCAGTCATTGTAAACGGAAAGAAAAACCCATGCTTTAATGACGCTGAGTAGCAGCTCACCTTTCTTATTCGACTGCAGTTCTTTAGAGAGAAAAAAAAGAGGGGAAAAAAGCATCATTAGCAACGGCAAGCTGTGAGAAATGTTTACATTCCACACGATTGAGACGGATGTTTCAATGATTTGTGGGCGTGTGTATGAGTCAAGTGGGGGGGGCACATGAAACGGGTTTGTACGGAAGCACATTGTATTCACTAAAGATAAACAAATTTGACATAATTACGGGAAAAGATCTCATATCTCGTAATTCTGAGAAAATACCTTGTCATTACGAAATCTCATAATTACTAAATCTTCCTAATTATGATAACTTTTCTTGTAATTACGAGGTAGTAACTCTCACGTACGAGATAAGGTGTCGAATTTGTTTTTCTTTTGTAAATGCAATCCACTTCCATCACTTAATTTCCGGCATTCTGGTGAATTTTTATGCATAAATTTATGGTGGAAATGCTTCTAATTCCATCAAATTCTGCTACATTGATGTTTTTATTGGTGCGGGACAAATGCACATGTTCTAAATATTGAGGGTCTCTTGCGTGCCCCCCCCCCGAAATCTGCACCTATGGTATGAGTCGTATGTGCAGATGTATGTACCAATGCGTGGAGGATAAGGCCTGTTCTGGAAGGCTCTCTCCTCTTCCTCCTCATCGTCCTTTTCCTCCTCGCTCTCGGCCGGCAGAAGCTCCTCAGTCGTGCGCGTCTCGGAGAAGGAGGTGGTCATGAGCTCACTGATGTCTCCTCGTTCTGCCTTGACCAGCTCCTCTACAGGTGACACATATATTTAAAAAAAAAAAAAAAAGCCGTCAGGACGGGTTTGTTACAACATGAATTACTATAAAAATACAACAGAGTTCACACACAGTGGTGTGCAGATTTGAAAAGTGATAAAAAACGATGCTTACGGATATCATTGTGCAGCTCCTCGGCCAAGGTAGGATCCTTGTACAGCAGCGCAAGACTCTGGTTCATCCTCTCCTCAATTACATGGAGATGTGTGTACACCTGCAAAATATTTCAAAAAAATCCTGCTTTAGCTTTTTACCGACAAAGCTCAAACGGAGTCTGTGAATTGCTTCCCTAAATGAATGAAAAAAACGAAAGCCCAGATTGATTTTTTTTCTAAGACGTCACGTGTCTGAAGCTGCATTTTGAAGTCAGCAAAGACTGGCTTTGATCTAAGTTTAATGAAAAAAAAAATTGGTAGCCGATTCACCGCTGTGGATTCAGTATTTATTAACTTATCTGCGGCACGCACTAACTCTCCGGCACACAATGTTCCGTACGTTTCATGGTCAGCAGAAAGGAGCCTCGCATCTCAAAAGCACGGTGGTGTGTGATTTAAAATACCTCACACGCTCTCTGACACACACACCTGGAATTTCATCTGCTCAGCCTTCTGGGGGTCGACAGCCACGATATGCTGGTAATGCCTGAGCGTGTGTCTGCGGTCCTTCTGCTCCGCGGCCATGTATCGCTTCAGAGCCTGCAGCACGTGCTCCGGCTGAAAGACAGATTTGAAGGGTCAGGAAATGCCAGAGCGAGGAAAAAAAAAGGTACTGCAGAGAAAGAATCTAAAGCAGATGTGTGATTGTTGCCAGGTTTTTAACTTTATATTGGTGCACTCCCCCTACCTGAGGAGGGTCTGACTGTACGGCAGTAAGGTAGTTCTCCAGGGCCAGGCGGCGGTTGTTGTTCAGTATGGCCTCCACTCTGGCAAGATGCGTCTCCACCAGCCTCTGCCGCTCTCCTGCCACCTGTTCCTCCAGCGTTTGCAGCACAGACTGGAAGTGCTTGTAGAGGAAAGACGAGGGAGCAGATGCAAGGATGAGTAAAGCTGGTGCTGCGCTGCCACGGGAGAATTTAAACTATTCAATGAAGCCAATAAAACAGGTTGACAAATGTCTGCTTACCTCATTCAGGGCCTGTCGCTCTGACTTCGGCAGATTCTTTGACTGGTTGTCTGCCTCTGCCCATTCCTTCATGATCTAAGGAATTAAAGAAACATATCAGTTTATTCAGCAGCTCTATAGGTCGCTCGGTCAGTCCACAAAAATGTAGAATTAGTTTCGTTTATTTCGGTTTATTTTCCTCAACAACTCAAATGCACATGGAATATAAAACGAAACAAAAAAGAAAATATAAAATAAACTATAATAAAGCATTACTAAGTAGTGACGTATCAAAACAATTGTATGCAGACCGAAAAGATGGAGGCTGAAGCCTTAACTTATTACACCGACCCTTTTTTACCAAATTAGCATTATCTTTGTACAATTCCCTTTTTAGATTTATACACTGACATGAAAAAAAAAAGAAAAACGAAGTACATGTATATCATATATACCACAAAAGTCCCCCCAAAAAATCATATTCACACTTCTGTTTTATATTTGTTAATCATCTTATTTTTAAATTACATTTTAAATCTATTAAGTGTACATTTTCATTTCATTTTCAAAGCTATTCAGTGGGAGTGTCCTATTGCAAAAGGCACATAACTTCCTAATGGGCACAAGATGTTGTGTAAAGGTCATGAGCCAAAAGACAGCTGATCAACTATTCATGCCAATTGGAAACAAGGGTGTGTGTCAGTGGGAGTGGCCTATAATAAAAAGTGCATTGCACCTTATTTCTCTGACCATGATGTATTATTTCTTAAAAAGAAAGAGGAGTGTAACATTTTACAACAACAGCAACTTTCTATTTAGGAGGCTGAAATTGGCCTGTAGTATAACTATAGAATGTATTTAAGTTGTCATATCACCTAAAGTACACACAGAGCAGCTGTGTAACTGCCTGTTACCTGGTGCACATGTTAACACAATGTCACCACCCTTCATTCAAAGTTTCGACATGGTTTGCTTTTAAAAAGTTTAAAGACATTTTGGGAAATACACTTCTTCGCTGTCTTGCTGAGAGTTAGATGATTGATACCACTCTGTCTCATACAGCTCATATCAACAACAGTGGCCTGGGACGCTTACAACATACAACATGTTACATCTAGAACATGTATGTTTAATCTGTACAAAATGTGAGGTGTCAAAATGTTTAGTGTTTCACATGCTGAGACTATCTCTTCTCTGGGGGAAGTGACTTCCTCACAGTGACAACAAGATAAGACTACAAAATCATCAGGAAAACAAATAAGCGTATTTCCCCCAAAATGTTGAACTATTACTTAACAAAAGTGGGGCAATAGTTTAAGTTTAGTTTCAAGGAATGTTTGGACTAAAAAGAAAAACCATGATGCAGACTCACAGTCTGACATATATAGAAGGACAGTTATGAAAGGACAGTAAATGCATCATAACTGTGCATCTGTAAAGACATGGTGCTTATCGAAACTGCTGAGCGAGATTGACTGCAGTGATGTGGTAAAAAGACAATCTTTAAGTTATATACAGCCGCTTACGATTGTGAGCGTGTGCATGCATGCATGTATACGTGCGTGTGCAAGATACATGCATGCAAACATAGTCAGATGTGCAGCGTGATAATCTGTTAACGTCCATCATGTGCTGTATGAAAAGTATATTACTGGTAATAGTTTATTGATAATAAGTTTAACTCCTGTCAATAAATGGTTACTATTACAGTCTTGTGCTGCATTGAAATCATATTCTATTTAATTATACATATACTATACTGTCCATAATATAACTTTTAGGTCATACCACCCAGCTCTTTTTTTTTTAGGAGAATATGTGGAAAAAATATGTGAAGGTTCTATTATTCTTTTCTTTATCTGCCACCCTGAATGCACATAATGCACGCGCAGGCCGCTGCTCCTGTCATTCTGAGAAAGAGATTAGAAAATGAGAGCAATGGAACAGCGAGTGTCAGTCCAACCTGCCAGCCAACAAACTATTAGCCTGTCCTTAGCCCTGTGAAAGTCACCTCATTGATGCGCTTCATTCTGCGCTCCTCCAGGTCTGTTTTGGCACGCAGGAAGTTGGCATGCTCGGTGTCATCCACTGGCTTCTCAAAATAAACATCAACGCCATCTGTGGGCCGAGGTGTAGTGACTAGATGGGAGAGACAGAAAACAGAGGTTATTACTGTCATGCAGACTGCAAGAGCCAGAGCGCAATTATCCTGTAATGAAAAGAACAGCCCTGGTCAAAATGTGACAAGAGGGAGGGAAGGCAATTTTACACTACAATTTGAGGAAGGAGATAAATTAAACAGGCAACAATGGGGAAACTACATCTGCTTTATCCTGGAGAGAATTTGGACGGAAGGGAGGATGATCCTTTTTTTTTTTTTTTATATATATAACTCCAGCAGAGGACCGGGGTAAATATACATCACTTTGTGCAGCACACAAGATTAATCATTACTATAGATTATGTGGCTTTCGACTAATCCCAAATATTGGGGAAAAAAATGTAGAAGATTATTGAAAAAGTGCTGAAATCACCAATCCCATTTGGCTTTAAACTATTGTATCTGTGTTTTTAAAAAAAAAGCATGCGTTCAATATTATTCTAAATGCACGTACAACTAGGAAATGGATCAAATCAAAGATTCCAGTGGTGGAGGATTATTTCAACGTTATTCATCGTGTTTTTGTGATGAAGAAATTGGCATTTACTTTGAGACTCGGGACACATTTGAAAGTTGCTGGACTGCGTATGCGACACCATTTAAATTAGATTTTAAGTAAACTGAATTAGTTACAGGACGTAAAATCCACTTATCTCTCACGCCCACTCCATTATTTGTAAATATCAATGTGTATGCAGCAAAGTTTCCTTGTTGCATTACTTTTTTTTTTTTTTTTACATACTTTTTATGTTCCGTTATTTGAAATCAAAAGATGTACAGTAATAGAAAAACAATTATCCGCTGTATTACATGTATATAATAATAAAAAGAAAAACAGTTATATTTATGAAACATAATGTAGCACAGGGGTTTGTACTCATACAGTTGGGTGTAATAATACTTTCAGCAAAAATGAATCTCTAACAACACCATAACATAACACCGGCTGAAAAAGTATCGACAGACTCTGGCTTTTCTTTCCCACACAGACAGTGAGCACTGTCATGGTTTACCATCCTCAGTTTGTTCTTAGTCAAGTTCATGTGTCTAGTGGTCAACTGCTCCATTTACCTCACACTAACATGAGCCCCACAGAGGCCTGGAGGTTGCTGTGGGTGTGTGGATGTGTGGCATGCACCAGATCTACATGACACACACACACACACACACACACACACACACACACACAGCAACACAGGGTGTGAGGTCAGTGATCAGACTGATGACAGGCTGAACTGGAAATGATGAATACAGCAGAAAATAGACTGAATCACTTCTGAGTAGGCAACTTATTTGGAATTGTGGAGATATGTCATTTTAAGGCGTAACTAATGTTTAAAGATATATAGTTAAACGCGGTGGTCCGACCTATCTGACGCTTCTTCTGCTGTGCTTATTTTATGTACTGCGCTGCTTTGTTAGGATCTTTTGATAAACCAAATCTACCCAAAACTTATCAGTCCGACCGGCAGTGAGATGTCTCTGTTGGTTAAACTCAAGCAGCTGACTAAAGAAAATGACAGAGTAACAGGTAAACTAGATCTCCAACCTAATGTTAGTGAAACTGTTGTTATTAATGAGATATGAAAGCATCAAACATGCATTTTAGATGAATATCTCATTCATCTAAAATGCATGTTTGATGCTTTCATATCTCATTTATAACAACAATTTCACTAACATTAGGTTGGAGATCTAGTGCAAATATTGAAATAACTCGGCCGTTGTTAAGTTGTATGTACGTGACACAGGGGTTTTACTGTAAACAAACAGCTCCCATATATATTTAGACAGAGACACTTGTTTACATGTCTGTGGCATGCATACACAACATGCATGCAGGAGATGCATGGGGTGTATGGGCATATGTATTGGATGAAAACAGAGCTATCCTCCCAACACAAGGAGATTTAGCCCTTTAACCGCAGCTACTAAACACTAACTGCAGGGCGAGACTTTTTTATAAACAATGAGTGGATTAACACAGTGGTTCCCAAACTTTTTTTTTGCAAGGCGCCCCTTTTGTAGATAAAAATATTATAAAGCCCCCCCCCCTCTGCAATGCACCCACATAATACACTCTTAGACACGCCCTTTGCTTGCAAACTTCTATACAAATTATTTGAAACTTTGCCTGTAATTAATACAGAACTGCAACTTCAGTGTGCCAACTTTTAAGCCTCGTCATATTTTCTTGTCTTTGTTTTCGTCGCTGTGACATTTGGTGAAGATCCATCATCTGCTTTATGTTTGCCTGGAAATCCTGTCACAAACTTGTTTTGCTAGCAGTGCGGCAGAAGCATGCATTTATTTATATTGCCACGTCACACCCCCCCTTGTTATCACTCTGGGCCCCCACTAGGGGTCCCGCCCCCCAGTTTGGGCACCACTGGATTAACAGAACAAATGAGGGGCACTCACAGCTGTCTGCCTTCATCAGAGGGGCGGAGGTGGTGGGTTTGTGGCTTTTCTCGTAGTAGAAAGAGTCCAGATAGTCTGACGTCTGGTAGGGACCTGAGTCAATGGGGTATTCATACTCCTCTGGATCTTTCACAGCTATCGCCTCCTCTTCCTCCTCTTCTTCCGCCTCCTCCTCATCGACTTCCTCCTCCTCCTCTTCCTCCTCTTCCTCCTCCTCCTCCTCCACCACTTCATCATCCTCCTCTTCCATATCGGCCTCGTCCACGTCTGTGTCCGGAGAGGGGCTCGGAGTGGGGGCTGTTACTTTGGTGCTGTGGAGAAGAAGAACAGTCATTCCTCTGATGACCATTAACACACAATCTCTCACGCTCTTAACGTCATTAATCATCTTACACAGAGTTGAGTTTTCCACTGGTCTGGGATGAGAGTGTCTGAGGACCAGCGGGGACGTCTCTTTCCTCCGTCTCTCCTTTTCCGCTGGAGCTCCCTCGGCCCGGGCAGCACACGTACTCGACCCCCCGGAAATGGTCTCCGCATGGCAACAGCATCCCGTAGCTGTGGAGCTCCAGATTGTCTGCAGTGCATTCCTGAGAGAGAGAGAGAGAGGCAATCAATTCCACTAAATTAAAAACACAATGTACAGTGAGGTTGAAATGTATATTTTTATTAGGGATGTCAAAGTTAACGAGATAATAATTGTTTTTGTTTTAGTTTTTTCCACCAGCCGCCGGCATCATATAGGTTGCATCTGAAATTCCAACATGCTATTTAGTATGCTAAAACAGTATGTGAGATTTTTTAGTATGTCTGAAACCTTAATATGAAACCAGTAGTATGTGATTTGCATACTATTTCCGCCTGTAAAATATTACAGTATGCAACACTGGACACTACAGCAGCATAAATATCCCACAATGCAATGTGGTAGTGGCGACAAAGTTCATAACAGACAAATGGACAGCAACAAAGGCAGCTCTGTAATGCCAATAATAATAATAATTCAGTTAACATTTCTGCACACTAAAAATGAGTGATTTTGTCACCTGCGACTGTTGGATTAGCTGCTTACCTTTTTACAGTAATTTAATCATTATCTAGCGACGGAAGGTTGAGGGTTTCTGGACAATATCTGTCATTGATTTGTGATGTTCATTGATTTCCAATAATAAATATACATACATTTCCATAAAGCAAGCATATTTGTCCACTCCCAAGTTGATAAAAGTATGAAATACTTGACAAATATCCCTTTAAGGTACATTTTGAACATATAAAAAATTTAATTTCAGATTAATTTGCGATTAACTTTGGACAATTGTGAATATTTTAATCGATTGACAGCCCTTATTTTTAACAATATAGAGTTTTTTTTCTCTGAATATAAAAAGTTGACAGGATATATTATATATGATGTATGGGGGAGTATTTCAGCTTGAACTCTGCCACCATTCTGCTCTCTAAAAAAAACAACAACACCTCAGGTAGGCGTACTGATAAAGTATGACGTGATACACACACCAGTGTTCAGACTTGTCTGGTCTAGTCTGCTGCTGTCAGGGCTGGCGACAGAAGACGTTTGCAATCTGCACTGGAAACTTCATTGTGTATGTGAAAATGCCCCCATTGGAAAGTCTCCCTGCTGCTTTGATGTGGCTTGAAAACCTTTATTTTCCTTATTCTTACGTCTTCAGTCTACAATTTTAAACATCTAAAAATGTCACAACTGCCGTTTATCTGCCCTTCTCACCTCTTTGGCGATGTTGTGCCAGTACACGTAACTTTCACAAGCATCCATCTGCTCCTGGTGGAGGAAACGGCATCGGTCGGGCACCAGCAGGGCCTCGCTCACGTACTCGCCCTCTGCAGCAGGATTAAAGAAAAGATGGGGTCGGTGTAAGACGATTTCAAGCAGTGGGAGTATTTTAAAGTGTGCTTTTAATGAGGACGGAACGAGAGTATATGAATATATGAAGCTGAACCGCTCAAAGAATACATGAAACGAGTATGATAGTGAACTACAATAGTTAGACGGGGATGGGGTGCATAAATTAGGACTGACAGAAAGCATAAATGTGTAATGTACGAGCACTTTGAGCCAACAAACTGCAGCTACGGTAGCAAGTCGAGGACATAAAGTAAACGTGTTTTGCTTAAAATGATTATAAAACATTTATTATAGAGATCATAAATGCAGATGACTACTTTGCTATATAGAATAAACCATACAGAAATGAAGAAGAGGTTTTATACTGTATATTTTACATGCATTTAAAACATGTTCTTCGTATGGCACTGTTATTACATGCTGGTCTTCAGGACATAAAGTGTTCTCACATACAACAGGCAGTACAGCAGAAATCAAACAAGCTGGAGCCAGTTCTACAGCGCTGTTCATGAGAATCAAGTGCTTCATGAATCCAGGGTGACTCACTCTTCATTACTCACTCATTCATTCACTCATCCACTGTTAGCCTATCTGCCCCCCTAGTGGTTTTTATCAGACACGGCTTCTCTGCAATACTGCACATCCTGCTTTGCATCACTGCCTATCTATAGTTTGAATAGTTATGTAATTACAAAGCTGTGGCTCTGGGAGGGATGCAAAGGGATGTTTTTTTTTTGTTAAATAAGTCATGTGGTAACTAAAAGCATGTTAATCTTGTGAGCTTATATACATAATTTGCATAGGCATGATCATATTCATGCATTCTTCCGCTCTGACACTGAATCATGGTTTGTGTCACTTGTTATTTTATTAAATATAATGCATGTCGTTGTATCTTGGGTCCCATTAGTCCCATATAGGTCTCAGACCCTGTAGTGTATTAACCATGCACTCTTGAACTCTTACATGAGATTTACTGTACAAACATATCTACCACATGTATCATCCATACTGGTAACCTGTTTTTGGTCATTGTATATATTTGGATTGCACCTTACCATTATCTATTTTTTATATTTTGCAGCTACTGTTGTTTTCTTACCAAGAGTTAGATGAGAAGATTGAGATGTAACATGTTATTATTTATTCAGTTTGTACAAATACTGTAAAAAATAGCAATTTGTCATATTTACACTAGTTAGTGAGCTGACCTTTGGACAGAGGTAGGCTAGCTGTTCCCCCTGTTTACAGTCTTTGTGCTAAGCTAAGCTAACAGCTGCTGGCTGTATTCATGTTTAACAGATGAGAGTGGTACCAATCTCCTCATCTAACTCTGCGCAAGAAAGTCAATATTATGGTTGTAATGGTAAATCGATCTGGATCGATTTATCGATTCAATGATCCAATATCATCCATGCAAAGTGAAAATATTGATACATATCATCTTTAAGATGTGCCTTTATTTTAATAGAATACATAATAGATTGTTTTCATTGAAATGAGCTTAGTAAAATTGTCAAATGACATTTTAGCTGCTTTTTGCAAGTTGATGTAAATGTAACTGATTGTGTTAAATGGACAGATGATATCATCTAATATCGATCGCAGGCTCTGAATTTAATCAAATGGAAATAGTATCGCGGCAGACTTTGTGATATCAGCAAATATCGTATTGTGATGAAACTTGTGATTTACACCCCTTGTGAATATGCACATTTCCTAAAATATTCAACTATTCCATAGATCCTGTTGGTCAAAGATGCAGAACTGCAATGTTCCTGATTATCCTGACTATCAAAAAAAGGCCAAATGCTTAAAAAAAAAAAAGAAGTGATTTAATGAAACAGGTTTAATGAGACCTCAAGCACACAGTCAGTCTAAACGTATGTATTCTTGGTAGTGTAATGCTCTAACGGCAGTGTGTTGTTCTTACCTAGACAGCGGTAGGGCAGGACTATGAAGGGGTGTGTCTGGCAGTGGCCCCAACCTTTCTTACACCAGGCGGGGATGGTGACAGGTCTTTTTGACTCCTCTATATGGGAGATCGGAAGTGCTGGGTACATCTGGACGTACGGGTACATGCAGAGACGACGAGAGACACAGAAACAGATAGATGGATGGACAGAACAGAGGGTTGGAAGACGAGAGGAGCAGTGGACAGGGAAAAATTGGTTAGAGAAGAGGTTTGGGAATTGGTTGTGAGGGTTGAATAAAGGCAGCGGGGGATAAGAGGAGGGAGAGCACAGTCAGTGGGGAGAAGACTAACAAGGGAGAGAGTCATGCAACATATTCTATAGCTATATACTTATACCAGTAGTCTCAAACTGGCAGCCCGGGGGCCATTTTCAGCCCTCCCTGTCAAAAAATATTGTTTTATTTAATTAGTTTTCTACTCGTTTCTTATCAATTTAAACTACCCTATTCATATACAATTTAAATAAAATCACTCCATTAAAAAAAAAAAAAAATATATATATATATATAAAATTCAATTTGGCGCAAAATAATAAATAAAATAAAGGTCAAAGGGGCAACTGCCTAGTCAGTTTTTGATAAGATGAGAGCGGGCAGAGACGGTGGAGTGGGCTTTATTTATTGTAATGCAAATAAAAAAAGTACATTTTCAGAATACTGCGCTTGCTTGTAGTACTTGAACGTTGAAGTGGCCCCTCCTATGACATGACAATACCAGCAGTGGCCCCAAGCAAATTTGAGTCTGAGACCCCTGACTTATACGAAGCGGCGTGTAAAGCTTTTGTCTGAAGCCACGTTACTGAAGTTATCATTTAATTGAATGTTCTTGCCTTTCAATATTTCCAATTTCACATCTGACTACTTTCACTTAAAATCGAGGCCAATAATTTGAAATCCATAATGAGGTTAAATAGTGAGAGAAATGCAGCTGAATGCCAGAGTCTGAATGCACACTAAAATGCTTTCATCACAAATGTCAAGGAAAACAGGGAAGCTTCTGTGTAAAAGCCACCACAGATGCATAATGTCTGCTAATCGCATTACAGTCCATTCAGACTCGTGGCTGCTGCTCTCTGTAGCGCCGATGTCTACTTTGACCTGCAGATGGCGCCTGGTTGCTTTTACTGTTGCACTTCAAAGAAATGTTTCTGGAGGAGGAGTGTGTGGAGAGTATGTGTACCATTGATTATCTTACAGGAGATGTTAAAGAGTACACATATCAGGTAACAGGAGGAGGAAAAGTGGATGCTGGTGCTACAAATGGAATATTGAAATATTCCAACAGGCCACCATCACTTTACTATATATGGTTAAATATATAGATTCATAGGACAGGTGTTAGACAAACCAAATTAGAGAATAAGAAGATGCAATTTTACTTGATTTTCCAAAGTCTTCTACAGCAGTGATACACTGAGAACGTTTTTTTAAAATTGTATTTTGAATGTAAATAAGGTGCCAGAGTGCGTAAGCATGAAAGCATGAAAATAGAGCTTGTTTGTTTAAAAAAAGTGCCAGAGGAGGATCCCCCCAGCAGAGGTCCGGGCTGAATAAACTATTCACTCTGTTGCTGGTAGGAGCAGTTTATGTTTATTGTTTATATTTATATTCATAAATCATTCCATAATTTGAGTGATTGCATGATGGAAGAGGTTCCAGCCTGGTTTAATGTTGGATAGACTCTTTCAAATACAACCAAAGCATTTACAACTAGAATGCAGCTATTAAATGCAGTAAAACATGTGATTTATCCATCACGTGTGCCAATTTAATTTAGTTAGAAAGTTAAGTTAATGAGTCAGTTAATTTGAAAATGAAGAATTTCAAAGAAAGATGAGTTATGGGCCTTTTAATGTTTATTCATTTTATGGGATGAATATTACTAATGTTTGTTAATTAACTGGCCCCTGGCCTCCTGTCGTTTTTGCAAAAGTGGCCCCCCGGACAAAGCAAGTTGAGTATCCCTGTTCTACAGTGTTGATTTCATGCTCCAGTCTTTCAAAAGCACCTCCTTCCCATTAAGGGTGATTCTGGTTTTGATAATGCTGCTGTTAGAAGTATTGATCCAGGTGTTGATTACACTTTTGTTCAGGTTTATGTTATGTCCCTGGCAAGGTTCAGGGCCCTACCTCCTGACAGTAGGACAGGATTTCTCCGGGCTCTTTGAAGCAGCCCTGGCGGCCCTGAGGATCCGGCTCCCACTGGCCAGTCTGTAGGTTCATGTGCAGGAGCTGACGGCCGCAGAACATGGCGATCTGCGGCTCCGCCACCTGGGGGCCTGGCCCGTTCACCTCGGTCATGGCCAGAGCCTAGAGAGCATCGGGAGGGAGGGGGGGGAGAGAAAGAGAGAGATAAACAAGGGAGGTGAGGAGGAGTCGATACAAACACAGTGGCAGATAATATTGTGTTTGAAGCTGATCCAGGACGGGTGGACCACAGATCATTCCTAAATGCACTCCGGCACTATCCAACATTAGACCACGAGTGTGAGTGTAAGATCGAAACAGAGAGGCGAGAATGTAAAGCTAATGCGCAGCAGAATTGAGTGCACGCGGCGAGCTTTAAGAGAATATCGGAAAACCTAAATATTCAGGAAAGATCCATAGAAGACTCCCTGTTGAAATAACCGTGAAGTGAATGACAAGAAGAGCCAATACGAGGCCGGAGCTATCGACCGGTGGCTTATGTGTATCCCTGTTTGCTGACAGCAGAGGGAAGGACACAAAGCTCAGCCGCACAATGTACGACAGTTTATTTAATTAATTGTTTAATATCACTGGAACATATGTATGACCATGGATTACATTTGTCCAGCAAATATTAGACGGATGTGGCTTTTTCGTATCTTTGGTTGGAACAGAAGTGTGATAATGTCAAACGGCTGAAGCTAGCAGGTTAAAAGATCAGACGTGGCACTGTGAGCTCCAGAGTATTGAGTTTAAAGTTTGAAACTTCTTTCAAAGTTTGAAAGACTTTAAGTTTGAAAGTATTTACTTTGTGAAAACAGGAAGTATGCCCAGGCTATTTGTAACCTTTGAGTTTATAATAACAGTTCCTGAAATAACAGGAAGAGGCCAGGAACGATTTTGTAATTTCTGTAATGACGATTATGTGGGGGACGAATGTCTTATTTGAATGTAAAAGCATTGTGGAGAACAGGTAAATAAATACCTCCCCAAAATACTTTGTAAGCCATCGGCCTGTGTTTAAACTTATACTGTTGTTACAGACGGATAAACCAAGAACAATATGTAGAGGTGCTTTTCTGAGCAATGTTCTGCCCCTTTTTTAAATAATGTGGCTTGTGTTCAGGTCTCATTCTGGCTATTCACATTTGTACTGCTGTTTTGTTTCGTTTTATTGTACTCCACACCACTATGTGTGGTCTGATTCAATAAATCTGAGAAAAGAAGGAATGGATGGTGGATTAAAAGGAATGTATGTTGCAAAAATATACAAGAGTATGTAAAAGATGCCCCCCCCCCCCCCCCCCCCCCCCCCCCCCCCCCCCCCCCCCCCCTCCCTCCTTCCGCTCCTCCAGCGGCCTTCTAGCCTGTTGTTATTGATCGTGGGATATGTAGCCTCTGCCTCGGGGAGGGCCCTGGGGACCCCACGTAGAGGAAGAAACAGCAGCTAGGGCTGGAGTCAGGTGTTAATACAAGCTCATTGACCGATGGGCCACTTCACTACATTAACACACAGCACAGACAGAGAGAGAGAGTCCAGGGAGGAATAAAGGAGGGGAGGGGTTCGAGGAAAAAAAGCTCTATAAACAGCACAAACAAGGACTTCATCTGCCCTAACAGACGAAACTGATTTTTTCAGAAAACGTGACAGCAGCAAGCCCTCAAGAATCATGAGAAAGTGCGAAAGTATATCATGTTCCTCTGGATGTCTGAGTCATCTCTGGTGCAAAAATGACTCGTTTAACGAACACGTGCACGCAGTCTCTTGCAGGTCACTTAGCTCAAGTAAAAAAAAATATGTGAGTGTCTCAGTGCAGCGTTTGACAGCAACGTTCATGGTAGAGAACATGCCATAATGTTTACTGTCCCCGAAACTCCTCAAAAAGGCATCCCGCGCCCCGGAGCCTATGTATAGCTCATATCCTTTCATCTGCGCTGACAGACAGAGAGATAGACCTTCTGACGACAGACAAGACGAGCGACGCTGAGCCAATTAGAAGGAAGTTGCCCAAAGGGAAGAAACGGAGGAGATAAAATATGGGAGAGTGACGCCTGATCAAAGGGAAGCCCTGCTTTGGCCGACCGGAGCTCAAGTGTTTGAAGTCCTAATTAAAATTCATACCGAATAAAATAAATATATAAAACCCTTTGAGTAAATGTACAATAAATATAAAAGGCCCTGAGCAGTCTATGCATTATAATTACGCTAAGAGGAGTTTGTGTTTCTGCATGTCCTAGCAGATTTCTTACAAATTACGGATCTACTTTTCATTACTGCTGACCATTTCTCAAAGCGTGGCGCAGAGTTTTATACATTTATGAATGCATTTTCCTGCCTTTGTAGGCCATAGTTTTTTCAATTAATTTCAATATTGTTTGAATATAAATTACCAGAGGATTATACAGTTGCTTGAGAAAGTCAATATGCTACAGGTTATTTTAAAATGTCTTAAATGCTACAAAATTAACTTTTTCCTTTTCTTGTTGTGTACATTTTCCCATTGTTACCAGCCGCGACAGCGACGCTGGTATTGTTTTCACCTTGCGAGTCTGTGTGCGTGCGTGAGTGGTTGTGTGCGTGGTTGCGTGCGTGTGTGAGTGGTTGCGTGTGTGTGTGTGTCAGGGCAAAATGTGGCCCTGGAGACACCTCTTGTAGCAAGAACTACCACAGAAGAAAAAGATACGAGTACTTTGTGTATTTATTTTGTCACTGTGATAGCGTCGCAATACAGTCACGAAACTTCACAGGTGTGTAGTTGAGATCAAAATAAAGGCTGAGTTCAAAGATGATGTAGTCCGAGCAAGGGCACTGGAAGTAGGGAGGTAGAAAGTAGGGGAGAGGCCATTAAACCCCCCACTTTACATCCCAGGCCCAATTTGGTGTTGCGGCGGGTATGATGGTCTCTAGTTTGCCTTCTGGGTTTTTCGGTAATATTGCTCCCTGAAACAATACTGCTTTGCAGCCATTTCTAAAGCTTTGGCTGCCAGCACTGGCTGACAACTTCAGCGTGATGGATTAGTCATCTCAAGCAAGTTTCAAGTCCCTGCAAGTTAATGATCACCCCACAGTTAGATGGAAACAATGGCTTCTTAGAAGGTAGGGAAACATATATAAACATCTAAAATAACTATAGTGCGCTTTGGAAAATAGTTGATGTATAATTTGATTAATGTTTAACTCTTATTTCTAGTTTCACAGCATGAAATGTTATATTCTCCTATAGAAAACTGAATGACATGCAGTGTTAAGTTATTGGCAGAGCTGAATTGGAGCTTGAGTATTATTGGATGAGCACAAGAAAACACTGCTGAAGCTGCTGAAACAATCTGTCTAGTGTAGCTGCTGAGCTAATGTCTAAATAGATATATCTCTTTGACTCAGGGAAGGTCAGTGCCACAAAGAAAAAAAAAAAAGAAAAGAATACTTCCGGATATTTGAGAAGATAACCTGGCAGCTCCCCCTGGTCCAGCTCTCTCATTCTGCCTGCTCTCCACTACTGCACTTGCAGAAAATCAATGCTGAGCGACTGCAACTGTATCGCCACGTTCCCCCCAATCAATAGCAGTCCATCAGGAGCCTGGGGCCCTGACCTCCAGCACGGCAAGGCAGCGCACCCAGCCTCCAGCCTGATCTGGGACCAGATTAGATCTCCCTCTTGTGATAACCCCTAATAAGAAATACTGTTTTAATGTACTTTCGGTCTCCTATGATCGCTCCTTTTTCCACACGGCGCAGCCACAGCACCACACAGACATCACTCATGGGCTGACGTCACACAGACTCACTCTGCTCTGCTGTGTGAATACCACACACGGTGCCCCCGTAGGTGTTTCATTGTACTGTGTCATTGTATTCTCACAGCGATAACAGAAGCTGCTGTCAGCATGCGTCAGCCCTTTTTTTATTCCGAACCAAAAATGGTGATAATACTTTTAAGGAAGCCTCAGTTGCTGAACTTTAGTCCTTCATGTAGATTAGTCAGATTGAGGACATCTTTTTCAGAAAAATAAACACTGACTTGGGAAATTGCAGTACTAAGGATTGTGGGAAACATCTGGCAAGACTGTGCTTGAACCCGCGCATGACGACAGAAGCCTGATTTAATTCCAGTGAATGTTGTTGACTATACTTGTTCTAAGAAGTTCCAAGTTTCCATTTGCTTTTTTTATTTGATCATGTTCAGTCACATGTAACCTTATTTACTGCATTACATTAAAATATATATATAGCTTTTATTAAATTAAGCCAGGAAATTAATGTTAAAATACCGTTAAATGTACTTTTTGCCTAGTTAATTGCATTAAGTCTTCTTAAGCCCTAGATTACAGATCATTGACATTTCTGTAAAATCAACTTGGGTATACTGCTGTCTGTGAGGACAGTGGAGAGGATTTGCCATGTTGCTAATCTTGTTTGAATGGCAAATTGGTCAGTCAACCAAGAGCAGAGTCTAACTGATAACAACAGTCAATTGGAAAAGCAGATTCAGAGAGAGGAGGGCATGGACGTTAATGTGTATGGTGTTGTTTATGATAAAAAATACATCCAAATGTCTGCACACGTATTTCTGTTGCACAACTACGTTATTTCCTATAAGCTTTGGGTCATACAGACCAAACATATGCACAACAAATTGTCACCCATATCAGTTACCCATTAGCGCACCTGAATAGGTAACAATAAATAATACATTCAGCCATGCAAGCAGCATGGCTCTATGGATGGCAATGTCGGTCTATCGGCCAGTCGGTCCACCACTTTGGTCCAGCCTGAAATATCTCAACAACTTTTGGATGGATTGCCATGAAATATTGTACAGACATTCATGGTTTCCCAGACAATGTATTGCGATGACTTTATTAATCCCCTGACTTTTCCTCTAGCATCATCAGGTCAAAATTCTAATTTGTCCTATTGATGACCTAATATCTGGAAAATGAATGAATCAGCCTCAGCTGCACTTTTAGTGCCAATTCGTAATTGTGAGCATGCTAACATGCTAAACTAAGATATTTAACATGGAAAGCATTATATCTGTTAAACATCAGCATGCTATTGTCATTGTGAGCTCAAAGCAACGCTGTGTCTATAGACTCATTTCAGTGTAGATGATTCACAACGTTATATTCAATATTACTTAGTCTCACGGAGCCAGACTTCTCTCCACAGCACTGCTGGGGGAAAGTCTCAATTGAATGTGCTTTCACTCCTGGATAGTGAAAAAAACTCCCTGGCCTGTTTGTATTTCCATAAACCAATTACAATCGTCCTGGGCGGCGCCACGCCCCGACGGTGCCTCTGCAAAATAGTGTCGGGAGGGAACCTGT
>JAOVVB010255127.1:0-19803 GCA_028570985.1 Heterobranchus longifilis
CCCAATATGAATGCAGCTGCTTTCATGGTGCCTGTCACCTGAGCAACAGCAGGGAGATCAACTTTCCCGCTGCGTGGAAAACTTTACAATGATGAGAGCTTATCGCACACACGCACGCACGCACGCACGCACACACAGGTAAGTATACTATTGATAGACATTGAGGTTACGATTTCTGCTTCCACTAATACACCCGTCCTCCTGTGACTCAGACACTTTGTGCAGTCGTACAGCAGGCTCTCCATTCCATCTTTTTTTTTTCTTGTTTCATTGAAATCCTTCTCTCCGCGTTGATGATAAAAAAGCTCAAGAGGAGACAATTACCTCCCTGAACGCTAATGTGTTCCAGAAATAACTCCTCTCAATCCAGGCCAGAGCTTCAATCAGTCTTTAGGGGTTCCAGTGAGGCGAAATCCACCGTGCAGCGGTGTGCTATATAAAGTCTCTAGAGCTGCTGACGTGTGTGGAAATGACAGATGTTTTTCGTTGTGCCCATGAACTCTATAAATGATCTCTCTTATATTTTCCACCTGAAAGAGTTTTTGGGGGACATTGTAGTGTTATTGTATGTTTGAATAGTTGTGTTGGCAAATGCAAGAGCAGCTCTGAATGTTTTTTTTTGGTGAGAATGTGAACTATAGATGGAACAAATAACAGCATTGTTACTCGGTTATCAACTCACATTAAAAAAACATCACATCAAAAAGTTTAGCTACTTACTCAGCGATGATTAGAGTTGAGAACCGAAAACCGAGAACCAGTTAGAACCGATAGCAAATTGCTAAAAGCCTTAAAAAATGAGAACCGAATCCAACTAACTTTAAATTGACTTATTTTAATGAAACGATAAAAGTCAAAGTAAGCTCTGAAAAGAATAAATATATTTTTGTTTTCTAAACATTTGACCTCCTTTTTTTAAATTTTTTAACCTTATTGGAATTGATACCCAACCTTATCAATGATGAATGTATATCTGAAAATATTTAGATTTTTATAAATCATCTTTTTTTTTAAATTTATTGAGCACTCAAATGAATATCAATCCAGCAGGTGTTGGTTTATTCATTTTAAGAATGGCTTTTATCTGTTTGTTTTTGCAAATCAACTCTAAATTTTGGATCTGAATCATCAAGTTTTTTTTTTTTAAAAAGGGCAAGTTTGTTTTCTGTGATGTCACTGTGAAGTCAAGTCAGCTGTCGATAGTCAAAATAGATTTCGGAGTTGACGCCGCTCCGTTGTGCACATGAGTGTTTGTGTGAAAGAGAGTGCAAGGAAGGGTGAAAGATGTATGTGTGAGAATGAAAGAAAGAGACAGTTTTGTTTTGCACCTGCTCAGCATCTTACCCGAGCTGTTACATTATAGTGACCACGCAGTCATAACAACGCACCGTTAATGCTCCTTGAATGGACGTGGCAGGGCAACGCGGAACGCAGGGTGAGATATTTACACACTACAACTTCTTTCATTTTGCATTTTCTTACATAACATCAAGATCTGCATACAGTACAATCCCAACATCCGCTGCCAGTGGAAGAAGCTAAAAATAAACCATCAAGACCTGATTATGAGAGACTGGAGGAGGGCAGTGTTTTTTTTTTTATGTTTGTTTGTGTTGGTAGAAATATTCATATCCTTTAGCAAACATGCTACCTGACAGAGCAAATTTGAGAAACTGGCGAATAAAAGAGCAGGTTTCCATCATGTGCTGACATGTTTCTCAGAGCTACCAATTTACAATCTGCATTTTCATATTCATAAGATGAATCATGATTATGAAAAAAAAAGGCCAGTGTGGGGGTTAGAAGAATGGACAAATGTAAGTTAAATGTGTTTTTCAGCTTCATAGTTCAACGCATTTTCATAAACCGTTCGTATAATATCATACGAAAAGTATTGCACAGCAGTTTGTAAATATCATACGAAAAACATGGCCCAGTCGTGTGAGAGACACGTCATTAACATCACAATTAATGTTGTGAAACGGGAAAAAAATGGGGAGGTTTAGACTACAGCAACACTTTGTTAGGTTTAGGAAACAAAATGACTTGGTATGGTTAGTAAAAAAAACACTGGGATTGCAATAAAATCACATTAAAATTCCATTTTAAATACATGTTCCGGTCACGTGATAGACACGTCATTAACGTCGCAGTTAACGTGAAATGGGACTAATTCATGAGGTTTATGCTACAAAAATACTTTGGTATGGTTAGTAAAAACACATGGGGATTGGCATTACGTGTTCCATTTTAAATACATGTGACGGTCATGTGACACACACATGGACTCCGGCCTCCTGGGTGAAAGTCCTGCACGTGATCGTTTTTGCGAAGACGAGCAGATTTTGGTGCGTCACTTCGTGGTGTGACCGCACGTTAAAGGAATTCATGTTGCACATACATAGAGACTGTAATGATAAGAAAATACAAATACAAAAAAATAATAAATCCAGCATCTCAAATGCAATAATTTTCTAGCTGTCTTATGTACTGTACAGTAATTAGTTCTCATTTGGTTCTCGCAATAATTCCGTTGTATGAGAATAAAGCTGCTGCTCAAAGGAAGAGACGGTGCATGTGGATACTGCAGTTTGATTTCTTCTGTCACCACGACAGTTGTGTCAGCGGTTGAAGCTCGCTCAGTGATGGGTCAAGGACGACTTATTGTTAGAAACAACGTTCTGTGTGAGAACCTGCGACCTCCAAGCTGTGAATCACTGTATATTCTAAACATGATGTAAACAGAAGCTGTACTTTATATATATCTTATGTATATATATCCATTTTGATTTGAAAACAGCCAGCAATAGTATTATTTAAATTTCTGACTGACAGAAAACTGAGCAGTGTTTTGAGTTCTGCTGTGGGACATTTCAAAGACTGTCATTGATGAGCTGAATATGGATATTGGATTGCTAATAAGCTGAGTGCTCCAGTCATGTTGCTGAGCCTCTTCTTTCCTAGATACTGAATACCCCTTGTCTTCTGTTATGTAACTTTGTGTTGGTGCCACCAGTGCTGACAGTGGCAGAACACAAGGACTGCTCATGTCTAAAAATGTCCTCCTAATACTCCCTCCTGAGTCTTAGAAGTGAAAGGAGGAAGGACAAGTCGTGGCTGTGACACGGAACAGTGGGGGACAAAATCCTCAGATCTTTCTTTTTTTGACCTCATGCTGCACTCCAAAATTGTACCAAAAAAAAAATCATCATCATAAAATGTTCCACTGCTGCCATGTGTAGGTTGTCAGCATTTCTGTTTAACTATTTAGTTTAGTTTTAAGCCCTTTTTCCATACACATGGACTGGCTCGGCTCCACTCGGTTTGGCGCTGCAGGGATTTACATTTCCATGACAACAGGCCTACCTGCTTGAAGGTGTGCCGTTTGAAAATAAAAGTTATCTTTAATTTAACTCAGTTTGCTAGTCATGTGACGTCTGATGTCACATCCTACGTCACAGCGTGACTGCGTCCAGTATTTGTTGAGTTTCTGTGTGTGACAGCTGTATTTATAACATGGATGTAGGGATTTTAATGCAATCCCAGTGTTTTTTTTTTACTAACCACACCAAGTCATTTTGTTGCCTAAACTTAACAAAGTGTTTTTGTTACTTAATCCTATCGAATTAGTCCCGTTTCACAACGTAAATCACGGCGTTAATGACGTGTATCACGTGACCGGCACGTGTATTTAAAATGGAACATTTTAATGCAATCCCAGTGTTTTTTTTTTTACTAACCATAGCAAGTCGTTTTGTTGCCTAATCCTACCAAATTAGTCCCATTTCACAACATTAATCACGACGTTAATGGCGGCAGAAAACACAGCAGAGGGCGGAACACGCATGTGTTTTTAAAACAGGTGGAAAACATCACGGAAAACACGTATGATATCATGCAAACTGTTGCGCATACATTTTCACATAATTTCGCTTCAGTGGCATGGCTTTATGGTAGCTGTGTATTTTGGCCATTTTTGTATTTTTAAACATTAGTATTTTTAAAAGTATTCCTCATGACATGAATATTGTTCGGGACACAGAGCTACGCTATCTGCTACGTTGCTATGCTAACCTGGCTCGTGATAGCCAACTAACAAACGGCCAGTATTTCCAGTGACTTACCTAAATGCATGTTGCATTTAATGTGAATATATGACTTACCTAACTGTGGGGGTGTGTGTGCCCGGTCGCAGCTGTTTCTCCTCGGGGCCTGGTCACTCTGCACAGAGGACGCTGGACGCTGCGTCGGGTGCAGTCCGCCGCCTGCTTCTGTTAGCACGGTCGTCGATGCTTGTTCAGGTTAAAACGGTGTGAATGCAGTTATTCGTGGTGGTGTGTGCGAACCGTTGTCTCAGTCCTTTGTCGTCCAAAATGTCTTCCACGTGACGAGACGGCTTCTGCTGCCCTGCTGTCACGTGTCACGTGTCCCTCTTCTCCACGCCTCCTCACGCTCTTCACACGTGTCGCTATTAAGGACCTAATAAGTGAAACGTCAGTCTGACCCTGCCCCCCCCTAAACCACGCCTACACCTGCACTACACTTCCATGAAAATAAACCAAAAACATCCTATCATAACAAGGATATTACTACAGACATGTTCTTATGTTGGGATGTCTGCTGTTGTTATTTAGAAGCCAGCGAGCCTGAGTGGTAAACAGCGGCTGTAAAACACATTTCATTTCCTTTAAATTCGTCACAATAAAAGTCCCCCGTTGTTTTGCTATTCAAAAGCTTTTATTGTGAAGCAGCAACATCAGGAATTGTTGGGTCTTCATCAGCAGTAACTTAACACAACTCATTAAAATCAAACATGAAACGGTGAAATAAAGCAGATATCTGAAAGTACAAACAGTGACGCAAATCGCAACACAAAAGTGCCAGTGGGAAAAACCCTATTAGAAAATACATCCGTGCATGTTTTCAATAACAAGTTTGAGTTGCCCCAACTTTTTCTGTCTCTAAATCTGGTGCAGAAGAAGAGAAAGTTGCTTTAAATATCCCCATGCCCATACTGCAGCAGTAAGCGAGCCATGTAGAGGAATTATGGCGCTCATTTTCCCTCCGTGGCTAAGAATGTCGGTGATGGCAGCGTGTAGCACTTTCTCCAGAGGCCGAGCAATGGTCTCAGTCCAGCTGTTAATCAACCTTTTGTGCCATAATCTGCATTTAAGTGCAAGAGACTTGGGTTTAACCTTAAAACTTTTTTGTGCTAATAGCTAAATACAGCCCAAAGCCAGGAGCAAGTGTCATAAAACACCAATTTTATTGCACTAACATGTCATAAAGGTAATTGTCTTTCACACACACACACACTCTGGCCCTTAAACGCTGCTCTAAAGCTTCGTTTCCTCCAACTGTCGCCACAAACCGTCTCAAGAGTGCCACTTCACATTCTGCAGAGCCAGATCACAGACAGGAACCTTGAACAGAACTGTTAAATCACAGTCGGCGGTATAACTGTAACGCTGCACAGACAGGATGTTGTTACTGTATTTGGGGTAAGAACTTTATTTGTCAGTTTTAGTCACATCTACAAGCTTGAAAGAGCAATTGACCTTTGGCTAATCCCCCGTTCCCCTGAGTTACTGTTGGTACGCCTGTCGAGCGTTCTTCTCAGGAATGGCACGGATGCAGTTTATGAGAGTTTAACGATAACCGAGACACATTTACCGTTGTAATTCTTGAAACAATGGGTCCTTGATTTCAGACAGGTGGCCGTAAGCAGGCTTTCCCATTTCTAGCTGGAAATCATCTTTTTATTTACGGCTGTAATGATAATTGCGGGTGATTTTATCTGCTGCAGCTAGCCAGCTATTTCAGCTACCGTTGAGCTGAAAACACTCCAGTTTCCTACTGAAACGTTTTAAAAAGAGAAGAGTTTTAATATGAACTTGATGGCTACATACATACGTGGAAGACATGAAAATAAAGACAGCATTGTTATGATGAGCTGTTGGCTGCTCAGCTTACTTTGACAAGCAAGACAGAGCTTAGATACTTTCTTTATTTTATTTTCAAGCAGTGTGTTTCACTTCATTAGAAAAGCTTTTAGGATAACAGTTTGTTCAGACCGGGCACAAATAAATTCATTTGCGCGAATGAATTACATATAAAGTCAATGTAAAGACGCGATTACTCGCGAGTTCTGGTCGGGCAGCGCGATGTGGCAAATTCGCTCATTGCGAGAGTTGAAATATCTGAACTTCTGCGGCGAGCGGCGGGACTACTCGTGCAACTGACGCAATGAAAACAGAAGATTCCAGCGTCCAAACTCGTGCGAATAAAGCAAGAAGATTAATTTATTTGTGGAGAGGAGCGGACCGCAGCACCTGTCAGTGAGATCCAGACGGTCTGTTATATGGGAGCATTACAGACTTTACTGTTACCTCTGACAATGATGGAAAAAGTGGTGGATAAAACGGCGGCTGTGTAAGCACTGTACAACACGTGTGGCTTATTGTGCAAGCAGAAATACTTCAGTATGATGACATAACGGCAGCATGTCGCTGAGCGCACGAGGAGAGAGACTCTGTCTCTTTAAAACAGATTCAGACAGGACAAAATTCATAACTAAAGTATGGAGGCGGTTTATAGTGATGTATTTCAGCATATGATTACAGTAACGTTACTTCAGTCGCGCTCATAGACTGTAAAAAGTCACGCTATAATTTCCCCTCTCGCCGACACTTCAGAAACTCCTGAACTTTATTTTTCTTGCAGACGAACATGAAATAGAATGAAGTGTTGTTGTTTTGAGAACTGTGCACAGTGTGTGTTTGGTTAATGGCATTAGCCTCTTTTTTAAATAACACAGTGTCACTTTTCCTTTTTATAAGAAGTCCAGCCATATTCCCTTCATTTATTTCAAATACTGCACTTTAATTTCAAGTGGAGAAAACTAATCTTTCCATTAAGAACTGACGGTTAAATATCTTCACTTTATGTTGATGGCTTTAGTCTATAATGTGGCCATTTTTATATAAAAATAACAAAGCTGCATTTTTTTGTTTGCACTAATTAGAAAACATATTCTTTTAATAAATATTTGACAATTGTTTGACAAGTGTTTACATTCCTTATGTTCTTAGACAGAATTGTTTAGGTAAACAGTTGTTTTTTGCTAAATAAATAAATGAAAAAGATGTTGCAGTTGGCAGTGCCTGTATCGAAACCCAACCAAACAGAAAACTGTGAATTTAGTGAACCGCTGCAGGACTAGATAAAGGACTAAACAATGCATTTGGAAAATATAACATTATCTTGGATAACAAGTTTGGTTATATTAAGTGTAAACTTCCCCAAATCCAATAAAAAACAGGACAGAGGTGCATTGTCTCATGTACTCTGATATAGAAACATGGATGTGTTATATTTATTTTTTTAATGCAACCTGGAAGTATGAAAGTGTTGTTTGTCCTCGGAGCAGTGTTAGGTTAGTCAGCTGGTTAACCAGACTTGCAGCTTACGCAGATAAACACAGTGTTTAATCCATTTCTTCGACTTGTTCTCTTTTATTTTTGGTTTGGAATGGCTAACTAAAGCTCTTTACTGTATATAATCACTTTTAAATCAGCCCAATATTCACCACTTCAACATGCAGAAATTAAAAAAGCTTGACAGGAACGCTGTGCCTGGTTTGAACCACAAACTGTCTTTAGTTTAGCAAATGTTTAGTAGATCATCAAGGATGTTTATTGTTTATTTTGTAATTGAAATTAATTGGCAATCACATAGTTGGTTCTTGTTTTTTTTTCTCCAGCAGATTTACGCTGACCATCAACTTTTTTTTCTTCCAAAAATGCAATATTTTCTCTACTAAATAAATAACATCCATTCATAGCAACCCATTTCAAGTATCTCATCCTATTTTCCAGAAGTTGCTTTCCAAGGCAACAGTCTCAAAAAAGGCATTGGCTTCTCTTTTCATCGACAGTGTCGTTTAATGAGAGGCACTTACAGTTGACTCGAACACAATTAGGTGTTTCACGACAACCTGGGTAAGAAAATTAATCTCTCGAATGAAATTGGTCTCGGCGCTCAGTATGTCACCCAGTGGGATGCGACTTCATTTCTATTCATTGACCCTCCATGAATTAAAGCTCATTTCCTGAACGCGGCGCTTCTCGGAGGCTCCCGCAGCAGGATGCAGGCTTTCAACCGTACCAGCTCAGAAAACCTTCCCCTCTTTCCATTTGATTCAAGGATTAGATTTGATTACAGATTTGAGCTGGACAACCTCTGCGACAGCCGTGCAATCCCCCCCCCCCCCCCCCCCCCCCCCCCCCCCCCCCCCCCCCCCCCCCCCCCCAAGTCTTCTTGTTAAATTTACATAAAGCAGATGGGATTTTGGCTCGAGATTCTTCTGACTCTCCCCTGTCTCATGAGCACAACAAGTTACAACACATTAGAAAAACAACTGTAGTCACAGAAGTAGGAGTTAATTTGTCCACTGATGAATCTCTACCTGCAGCTGTTGCTTCAGTGAGTAGGTCAGTGATCATCGATAGCTTTCAGAAATCCTTTAAAATGACATTCAGCTATTGTCACTGGCTTGTACCTGTCTACAAACTATACACTGTTTCAGTCTACACATCTTCTCATGTTTAGGCATGGGACGATATCAACATTTCATGTCACGATTATTCTGGCCAAAATAGTTGCGATATTATCCAGATAATCAACGAAATATGCTTAAAACTCTTAAAACGCCAGTAAAACACACTGAAATCACTTTACCTTACATTTTGCTTGTTTTTTCTCGAAACATTGCGACTTTTCGTTCAAAACATTGATTTCTTTCTAGTAAAAAATGACAACTTTTTTCAAGAAACGTTGCAATTTTTTTCTCCAATAAAATTGTGGGTTTTTTTCTCGAAATATTGCGACTTTTTTTAAAATATAAAATTGTGACTTTTTCTTGAAACATTCCGACTTTTTTCTCAAAACGTTGCGACTTTTTAAGAACCAAATCTTTTTACTGCGTCACAGATATGACACTGTAGTAAACCGCAGTAATTTTTTAAGGATATTCACGATATTCACAATTATCCCGATAATGGATTATGAGTGTTTTTTTATCGCGATAAAATCGATTATTGTCCCATCCCTAGTCATGTTACTACTTAATAAAATGACTACTGTTCAACAACAAGACAAAGACATGTTTTTCTTTTTGCCTTTGGTGAAAGTGTATTGTGTAAGTGTGTATGTAAACTCTGACAGCAGCTCTCAGGAAGAGAACCATGTTGCCACACAAGCAAAGAAATAATACAACCTTTGCACACTCATAGTCCACACATCCAGGACAGGTCGGCAGCAATAGAAAACAAGTAATACATCTTTTAGTTTTGTGTAGTCATGAAAATATCTGTTTTATACAAAAATTAAATACAGTTACAGTATGTTACAACTTTTTTTTTTTTTTTTTTTGCCCGTACAGGTGAGCTCAAGCATGACTACAAAGCCTCTGAAAAAGTCAAAGAAAAAGATCGGTACTTGTCAAGGGGCTTGATAATAATACATGTGCAGCATTTGGCAAAACAACAGACACCCTTCAGCAAAGTAAAATCACCAGAGTCACCAAAGCACAGGGCGGACGAGGTGAAGGAAACAGGAAGAGTGAGGAGAGGAGAGAAGGAGGAGGAGGCAGGGAGGCGAGATGGTTTACCATGTCCCCGTCCACATTATTATTTTTATATAACTTCAGATGATACTTAGAAATCATGTGTCTAGTTTTGTACAGTTTGCTCTCAGAGTGTGTATCCGAGTCTCCAGTCTGCCGTTAATGACATAATCACAAAGCGAGGGCTCCGTCCCCTTCCTCTGCGACATTATGAGACAGCAGCGACTCCACCAAGCCTTTCACAAATCCATCTAGCATTCAGTATAACGGATCAGTGCGCAACCTGTTGCACTGTAACACTGTGGCCTTGGATATACAAAAGAGTTGCCTATATTGTATGCTGAGCACATTGTCCACTCATCCTTTATGTCCGTACGGTCGAGAGTTGGGTCTCGACACACGTGGTCTCAGGGTTTTGGTTGCGGATGGGTCCGGTCTCTCAGCAGAGGGAAACAATCAATAGCGGGAGGACTACGAGGGTCAGAGCGAGCCGGCGGCTGATGGGGGGATGATGGACGGAGGCCCGTCCGGACAATTGGTCATCGCACTCCCCGGGGCCCTGGCAGCGAGCTCGCTCGCACAGGACGCCGGTGAAGCCGGGGGAACAATGGCACCGCTGATGGTGGTGGCAAGTGCCGCCGTTCTGACAGCGCAGCATCGCGTTGTCACACACCCGAGCTGCGGAGACAAAGCAAAAAGGGCAGGGGAGACAGGGAGGGGTGATTAATAGATCACTCGGTGATAGGGCGGCAGAGAACATCAACAGTTAGGTTCACAGGGCACAAGCTGCCTCTTCTCGTCCTGTCTGCATCGCTGTGTGTCCCCAGAGCTCGGCTGACACATGAGGGAGGGCGAAGCCAAGGACTTCTGAGGAGGCGTGAGGAGAGGAGGAGACGGATAACCAGGCCACATACTGTCTCCTCCACGACACACTGGAGTGCATAGCAGGCTGCTCTCATTCCCTGTTTGTAGTGTTACTACGAAAAAAGCAATGTAATTCGTACATATACTACGTCATTGTGAGACATGGTCCAGGTTTAAAAGACACAAAGACGCACTCTGGGTGGGCGGGGGGGCGCGAACACACGCAGGACTTTCACCCAGGAGACTGGAGTTAGTGTCCGTGTGAATCACGCAAATGTCACATGTGTTAAAACCAGAAGTAGGGATTAGGGATGTGCAGGGTCCAGCACCATTTACTAGCCAGTGGCTGGTAAAATATGTAAATGACGAGTAGATTTGCTTTACTTACGAGCCAAAAAACAATGATAATCTATTAAGTGTCTGGTAGATTTTGAACATTCACTAGCCATTTGGCCGGTGGACAAAAAAGTTAATTTTGGACCCTGGAGATGGGACAATAATGGATTTTATCGTGGATCGTGATTTTAAAAAACAGTCAATAAGTTGATCGTGGTGAATTTCCATTATCGGGATAATCGTGAATATCATCACGAAATGACTGCAGTTTACTACAGTGTCCTACTAAATATTTGGTTCTTTAAAAAAAAAAGTCAGAATGTTTTGAGAAAAAAACTCACAATTTTATGAGAAAAAGTTGTAATGTTTCAAGAAAAAATCTGTCAATTTTATGAGAAAAAAGTCAGAATGTTTTGAGAAAGACGTCGAAATGCTTCAAGAAAAAAACGATCACACTTTTATGAGAAAATAGTCACAACAAAGCAATGCAGTTTTGGATGATTATCGGGATGATGTTGTGAATCCCAATTATTTTGGCCAGGATAATCATGCCATGAAATGTTCATATCATCCCATGCCTAGGAGGGATTTTAATGGTAATCCCTGTAGTTTTTTACTAACTTTAACAAGTTGTTTTGTTGCCTAAAACTAACTATGTATATTTGTAGCGTAAACCTACCGAATTCTTCCTGTTTCACAACTTTAATCACAACGTTAATGATTCATATATCACGTGACCGGGAAATGTACCAAAAGTAGAAGTAGGTAGTTGGATTTTTAATGCGATTTTATTGCAATCCCCGTGTTTTTTTTACTAACCATACAAACTTGTTTTGTTGCCTAAACTTACCGAATTCTTGCCGTTAATCACAACGTTAACGACGTGTCTATCACACGTATTTAAACTGGAAGACATGTTTGTATATATTACACAAACTGCTGTGCAATACTTTTCATATATTATACAGTTTATGAGAATGCGTTGCCCATAGCCTGTGAAAACCCTTTCCATGAATGATTGCTTATGACAAAAGAACACAGACATTTTATGGATTTATGGATATTTTAGGAGCAGCAAAGGGACTTTGGGGCAAATAATCCTGGCAAAACAAAAGAGCAAACAAAGCATGGCAGTGATGGGGTGAAATGAATGATTAGTGACTCAAAGGATGCCAGAGTATTGTGAAACAGCCCCCCTGTGCAGAGCAGGAGAATTAAATGTTGCTTCCCTCTGGCACAATGACACTCAAAGGACAGAAAGAGGAGAAGGACAGATATCTGGCTCCACCTACACCACCTCTATACCTTTTGATATGCAAATACGCATTTCCAGTAAGTCACCAATTGCTGTTATTTTCTCGTTAACCTTACAGCAAACAACCCTGTTAGAGGAAAACGATGTAACATCCAGGACTGCAATGCTCTAATGGCTGCCAAACAATACTTTGTTTTGATATAGATTGATAAGCTAATATTCACATTTCCAGACAAAAACTGCACGACTCAATTATCCCAGGAATCCTCTCTGCTGGCAGATGTGAAATCCTGGAAGAGGTTATATTTGCCAAGAGATTTCAGTGTAATTGGATATCTCTCCTTGCATAAATAGTAATCACATTTTTTGGTTTTCAGTAATGTGGCTCATGCATCAGAATAAACTCCACAAATAATCATTGCTCCTGCAAAAACGGATGAAAAAGGCATTGTTATCGCATTTAACCTAATAATATCCCCATCCCCTTCACACAGACACCACTGCTGTTATGTGCTTTAAATAGAAAATCCCACCTGTAGATAGAGGGTTTATCATCAATATGGGATTTTCAATAATTTTGTGATGAATTGTTGTAAATTGATTCCACTTTCCTTGCCTGGTCTGCCTTTTGGAGAGTTTTTGTGTGACAGCGTTGTTGTGTTCAACTGTTTTTATGTATTTGTGGACAGATTGATCAGGTATTATAAGAGCAAAAGCTCTTGCAGTCAAACTCCTTACTTAAAATGCAGCAGGTATGGTGCTGCGTTGCACGATAGATTTCTCTCTGTATGATTGTTGAACACTGGTGCAAAATAATGAGTCTGGCAACAAGCCACTGCTCTTTGACTGACTACAAAACCCTGACATTTACAATTGATGTTTTAGATAGATTACAAATTTCCGTCCACAAAACCTGAATCGATCCTGGAAATATGACACCATAATGTTTATATTTAGATCAAACACAAAAAAACAGACACAACAGACCCTGATCTGCAAATCGTATCATGCATAATCTGTTTGTTTACATTCAGGTCAATTTAAAGGGCAAATCAATACTGAATAAGAAAAAATATAATTTGTATAATTAGTGCAGCTGTGAAAGTGGTTGTATTAGAATGATATTATGATTATTATTGGGTGTATTAGAAGCTACTGTGCCATGGCTCCCTGCCATGACCACTGACAGTTTCTGTACTGCAGTTTTTGCAAAAAAATTTTTTATAGCAATGGATCAAATTACCCTTACCTCTATGGAGGTTTTAATGACTTTTGGCTCATTGTTTGGGTTTTTCCGGCCTGCAACTTCACTGTTTTGGTTCATTCTCACTGCTCTCATAATGTTGCTTTCAGCAGCAGCACGCAGCTCATTTTAGCGAAAAAGCTCTAAAATCCCACTGTACACTGCGTACCCAGCATGCAGACAGACAGTTAGCAACTAGCTGGTGAACACACTGGAGCATTTAGCAGCTGAAGAGCCAGATATTTCCCTCAGGAGTTGGTATAGACCAAAAACAGAGCTAAAAGGAGAGGGAATAACGTTAATCTGTTTCTGTTGGAAGTGTAAATAAACCATTGTTTGATAACAAGTTTGCAATATTAACTTAAAATATGATAATATTTCAGCATTGTGTTCAGCTTGTTTCCACTGGTCCCACTGGATCCACTGCTCGATTCGGATTTGGCTGTTCAATATGACGATTCGAATATTTGTTAAGCCTGTTTTATTACAGTTTATGCATGCACGGCGTGGTGCAGACAGCTTTACAGCATGTGAATAAAGGCAACAGCCAGACGCACAGACCACCGTCTCCTCTATTAAACTGACTTAGTGTTAGAACAAACACATCACACGTCCCTTTTCTTCATAGAGACTATCAAGCAACGCTTTATACGGTGTTCAGGGTGACAGCGACATTCACATAATATAGTAAACAAGCCAATTTAGCCCTCTGAGCTAATGCATGCTAACTACACTAATGACAGAACTGTGCAACAACAATTTTTACAGACACAAGGTATCAAAGATAAGAGACTTACAAAGCAGCGTGAAAGAGAGGAGCGCTCACTCTGCAGTTAATTCTGGGGACCGAAATGTCAAGCCTAACCCAAACCTGTCCCAAAACACTGCATGCAGCCGAAATATGTCTCGGGCCCTGACAGTCCTGGTCCAAGACTTGTACTCAGTCCACTCATGCCCAACAAATGAAAACCTTACTAGTGCCAAAGTGTCTGTACTTGAACTTTGCATGCATGAAAATGGACTGAATTACGGACTGCTGTCCTCCGTGGGTTCAAACATTAATGGCCTTCTGGCTACACCCCAGTCCGTAATGTCAAAGCAGCTTTCCCATTTTACAGCTAATGGAAAACACCTACACTGTCTGTTTTGGTAAAAATTACCATGGGATGAGCCGAGTCTCCATTGTCTAGTCTACACATTAACTTTGTTTCCTGTGGCCGAAGGATAATCTCTGTCTCCTCCAGCAGACCCTCAGGACCGTTGTCTTTCTAAAAGCATCTGTAGGCCAATTAGTTTGCTGATGCCGAGGCTTAAGCCTGCGGTGTCTTTGTGGCGCCACAGGGCCCTGCTGTCATGACAAAATACTGAGAAAAATAAGTTAATTATTCTGTGCCGCTCAGAAAAAAATTTCACATAATGACAGGGTATGTGTGAAATAATAAACAGTTTGTAAGTTGGTATCTTATTATACATAATAATTATCTCCGCCAGGCGTAAGCCGGGAGGAGATCATGCATTCAGTCGCGTGATGCGAGTGTGTTTCTGTCTGTCTGTCCGCAGCTTAATCTCTCATACTACTGGACCCATCAGCCTCATATTTCTTGAGCACATCCAGGACTGTATTAGAGAAGCCACGATGAGGAAATATTCCCACTGATTAATAAACGACAACACCGCGTGTGTATCCGCCACTGTGTGGCCCTCAAGGCCATCATGAGCACTGCAATTAAAATATAACAAAAACATTCAATATCATTTTGCTTACCATTGAACTGTTATTGTTTAGTTTATTGGTAATGATAACAAACGCTATCTTTTATATTAAACTGTAAGTGTATTGACGTGTTGTCAGATTTCTTCTTCTGCTGTTGCTGCTGCTGTCATTACAACCTGTATATGCAGTATTTATTCTACACTGTAAAACTTCACATTCTGGACCCTCTCTTGCAGATGATCCACCTCTCAGCTGCAGCCGACTGCACATCGCAACATCCGAGACTCCACCTGACTCTGGTCCTCATCAGAGACTTCATTCCTCACAGTGAGTAACGTTTGTGTCCGGCCCCCGGCAGGCTTCACTCTCCGTGAGCTGCGAGTGAAGAAAACACCGATAATGTATTATAAACGATAAAAATATATGATATTAATGATCTGATTCTTCACTTTTGCTTTTCACTTTGACACTAACTCCTCCTCCATCGTCTTGTTGTGAAGTTAAAGTTAAATCTGACTCCTCTGTGCTGGTGGGCACAAGGTGGGCGCTGATACGTGAAAATAAACTAAAAGGGATTTATTTCAATTTTTAAAAAAGCAAGAGGTGGGCAAGTAATGCCCCAACACTGTAACACCGGTAACCCTGACTACCACGGTAAGCCTCGACTGTATGCTCAAGGACCTCTTGTGGTTGCGGTACTTCACAATTTTTGAAAAACCTATTTTATTGACTGTTTTATACCATCATTGACTACTGACTCTTCACTCCTCTGAAGTGATCAACAACTGCTTCAAACAGCAGGAGGAGAGCGTCTGCTTATATACAAGACCTCACTGCACAGGTTCAAATCTGACCCGTGACCCATGGTGGTTTACCAAAACACACATTTTTTTGTTATATTTAAGATGAACATGTCGGTGAAATGTTGTGTTAACACAACACAGTGTGACATATTTGTGATTTTGGGCTATATTTTGGACTCAGTGGTGTACAATAAGATGCATTTAATCCTCAGTATAACTAATTTGAACATTTCAATTTAGTTGGGATTATTATAATGGGATTATTAAACATACAACAGTTTCACAGCTAGTGGTAGGGCTGGGATGATTCTTTTGGTTGCCGATTCGATATGTATTGTGATTCTTAAGTATTACGATTCTATATGATTTATTGCGGGTGGTGCGGTGGTGCAGTGGTTAGCACTGTCGCCTCACAGCAAGAGGGTTCTGTGTGGAGTTTGCATGTTCTTCCCGTGTTAGCGTGGGTTTTCTCCGGGTTCTCCGGTTTCCTCCCACAGGCCAAAGACATGCAGGTTAGGTGAATTGGTGACTCTAAATTCCCTATAAGTGTGAATGTCTCTGTGTATCAGCCCTGTGATTGACTGGCCTCTCGCCCAATGTCAGCTGGGATCGGCTCCAGCCCCCCCGCGACCCTGTGCAGGATAAACGCTTATAGATAATGGATGGATGATTTATTGCAATTTTTGTTTACTTTTTAAACACTCGACCATGAGAAAAATGTAATCATACACTAACAGAGACTCCATATTTTCCAGGAAACCGTAAAATCTAAATAAATAAATATATATATATATATATATATAAATATTGTATATTCACCTTATTTTGAAAACAGTACAGAGTGGCACATGTATTCTTTACATTTTAGTATATATCCTACCGAAGTAACACGTAGTAACTTCTCCAGAAGTCCGTCGGCAGCAGCTCTCCCCGTCACCTCCGTTCTCTTTATACACCCATGATCAGCTCGTTCGGGCCCGTTTGAATGCAAATGTCAGTATTTATCGGCTGTATGGGCACAGTAGAGTTTTAGCGTCAGCTGATTTGACCACGGAGACGAAAGCGCCACTGACTTTACCGCAGTCGAGCATGATGGGCAGTCGTGCTGATCGTATCACCGTTACCACAATTCGATGTCCGTGACAGAGTTTGCATGCAGTTCTAGCCTGTTTGTCTCGCTCTGCTTTTCCTGACAATGTGTGAAACCCAAAGTGCTTCCATACTTTACTGAATGTGTGGTGTTCACCATGCTTTGGATTTAAAATGTGAGGGTGCAGGTTAGAGCTGAATGATTTAGAAAAAATATCCAGTTACGATTATTTTGACTGTTTTTCGATATTAGAAGGAATCATGATTTTTACATAATTATTCTCATTTTCATTGAAAAATGTATTAACATGATCACGGTGTCATTTTTGCAAGGACCTGTACCAAAGAGTTTTTTTTAGAATATAATGTGTCGGCCAGGACATCCCTGCAGCACCACAGTATTTATTGTAGTGGGCCATATTGCGATTTCGATAAAATTTCGATTAATTGCTCAGCCTGAGTGCAGGTCGTATCTTGGACTGTCCGCTATTTCCTTCTTTCTAGCTTCACTTTGTTTGTCTTGGAACGGATATAACATCCTGTTACTCAAAGACTATCACAATAAAAGCGGTAACTTCCTCCTACCTCTGCATTGACTAAAATTAAGCAGTTAAATCGATTCTTGAAGTTGGTTAATAATAGAATGATTTTCTACATAAAAGTGTATCTTATATAGGGGAGTTGACAGATTTTCCCCATGCGCCCTCTCGCTGCGACCTGTGCTGGCTGCAAGTGAGAACAGAGACCCATGAGTCTGGACTAAGCATGGTCCTCTCTCTGAGACATATGTGCACCTCACACCTCCGTCACATGTGTGACATTTTATCAGTATAACTGTTATGACAGGTCCATCTTTGGGCCTTGGTGTTGCACGAAGCAACACGGAGAGAATTCACCACAGCAACAGCACATCAGTGACACAGAGCAAGGACAAAGGGCTGAATTACATTTCTTATTGCTGCTTGTGTGAGGCACACTGCAACTGAAGGCTTTTGTGCTTCTGTCTTGTTGTACTGTACCACGTTCTGTAACACACTACTGATTGGAGTGTTTTGTGAATTAGGGCACATTTAATCTGCTATGACACTGAAATATTGGACATATTGTGCTTTCTATTGTGACAGTCTGTTTATGTCCTAAACATTCTCGGACAGTTCTCTAATCATCTCGAGTGATGTCCTCAGATACTCTTAAAGCTTAAAGATAAAGCTTTTTGTGGAAGATCTATATTGTATGTGGTAGAAATAAGTTCTATTGAATAGCCAGCCTTTTTAAAAAGTATCGATTCTTATCAACAGATCTATTACACGAATCACTGAGTTTTATTGAGAAGCCTGAAACTGAGTATTAAAGATCCCCCCCTTTTTTTTTTTTGTTTTTACAAGAAAGACCCCGCAGAGACAGCAGCACCTCCATTTAATTACATGCAGTGATATTCTAGTTATTTATAGTGATCAATTTAATATTTTAAAAAAGCATTTAGATTCACCAGTGCAATTAACTATAACTGCAGACAGTTTTCAGATACAGGATCTGCTAATTATATGCTCTGAGACAGAATAATGTTGCTTCAATTACATGGGATCAATATCTTTTGCCGTGGTGTCAGAGTAAGCTGAAACCTGCGTTCAGCCGTGCCTCCTGTTATCATATTAACATGAAGGCTCCGTCATTAGTCATGACTCCGGGCTCTGAAGTTCAACACAAGGTGTCAGATGCATCGCAGCATCTAACAGGAGCAGACAGAAAGAGCCTGATTCTCCTTTCACTCAAGTACGAGTCCTAAATGCTTGTCAAGACCTGGAAGATCACAAAGTTACATTAAAGTAATAGTTCAACATCTTAGGAAGTATTCTCTTTGTTGCTGAGAGTCAGTCAGCAGGCGAGTTTGGTCCACCAGCACCAGGGATGGAACGGTTACCGGTTTAATGATAAACCACGGTAACATTCCTGTTTCAAATTTTAATTATCATTAAAACCGTGTTTGATTACCGTGCTGAAAAACTCCAGCATCATTCTTCATGCACAGTTGCACATTGTTTTGTTCATAATGGTTGTGCTGCTTTTATTATTACACATTTGATTTGCTTACTTAATGTTGTGTTCATTTAAACCTGCACGATGGAAACTTTTCATGAACAAATAACTTCATTAGCAATATAAATCACAGAGTTGCAGTTACCACTCATGGCCACATGGTTCCATCTTTAACGTTATTGCACATTTGATATGGTTTTTATATACATAAGGCATTGGCTATGTTATTATTGTAATGTTTATGCAGACAAGAAGTGCATAGTGCTGCTAATTCTATGTATGGTTTTCAATATAAAACTTGGTGAAATGATTTCAGTGTGTGTATCAGTACTTTTTTCAGCACATTTTAACTATACCATGATAATATTGATAACCGTGATAGTTTTGGATAGATAGATAGATGCATAGATAGATAGATAGATAGATAGATAGATAGCTAGATAGATAGATAGATAGATAGATAGATGCATAGATAGATAGATAGATAGACAGATAGATAGGTGCATAGACAGATAGATAGATGCATAGATAGATAGATAGATGCATAGATAGACAGATAGATAGGTGCATAGACAGATAGATAGATGCATAGATAGATAGATAGATGCATAGATAGATAGATAGATGGATAGATAGATAGATAGATAGATAGATAGATACATAGATAGATAGATAGATAGATGCATAGATAGATAGATAGATAGATAGATAGATGCATAGATAGATAGATAGATGCATAGATAGATAGATAGATAGATGCATAGATAGATAGATAGATGCATAGATAGATAGATAGATGCATAGATAGATAGATAGATAGATGCATAGATAGATAGA
>JAOVVB010255170.1:6478-19797 GCA_028570985.1 Heterobranchus longifilis
TCATTTTAAGACCGACACACCCATGGGCGCACAGATGAGAGCAAGTACATTTGCTCTTACAGAACAACATGGCCGCTGGGCGTAAAAATGACAACTGCGTCGGTCGGAAATTAGCAATGACAGTTGCACTGCGCGCCGCCTTATGCCGGGTGTAAGATAGAGCCCCTTATCTTGTAATTATGAGAAAACACCTTGTAATTATGAGATCTCAGAATTACAAGACAATCTCGTAATTATAATAACTCATAATTATGAGAAAATGTTTATAATTGTCTTTCATTTTGTGAATGCAATGCGCTTCCATAGGTTTGGGGTGTCAAACATTTAATTTTCTGCAGCAATTGGTGCCTTTTCTGCCTCAATTTATGATAGTCTTTAATTTCGTCACAATACTTTCATGTTGCACATGCACGTTGAGGGGGACCCCCTGAAATCTACACTTATGTTATAAGCTAAAAATGGCCCCAGTGGGTGTTTTATATTATTATATATATATGTTATTATTGGATTATTATTACTGATGCATTGAGTAGTAATGTGTGAGTAGCATTTCCTGTTGTAGCTGGAGGTAATATGAAGTACACTGTTGGGTTGTTCATAACAATGCATAATATTTTATCAGCTCATCATACGTTTTTATATGTAAAATCTTAATTTGTAAAGTAACTGTGGTATAGATCAGACATGTAGTGGAGTAGAAGTACTGTACTTTTTGGGGTACTTCATTTTATACCTCTACTCTATAATTCAGTGTGAAATATTGTTATAGTTTCTGATAAATATTATACATACTAAACATGAACACTTTATAAAGATTGTTTGAGATTAAACTACCCAACAGTATGCAACTGAGTTAAAATAACCTCGAGCAGCGGCCGCGTTAATGCACCAATAATAATAATACTACAATACAATATTTTAACTTTTGATACATTAACTCTATTTTGCTGATCTGTCTGTATCAAGGTTAGAATTGTTTAGAATTTTTAGTTAGTTTATATTTTATTTTAGTTCGTTTTCGTTTGAGTCCTTTGCTAGTTTTAGTTTCAGTTTTTCAGAAAGTTTTTATACATTTAGTCATAGTTTGTTTTTGTTAGGGTCGGGTATAATGTCTCAGAAGAATGTAGCTACATATACATAGAAAATACATGGTTGGGGAACTGTATAGGAATGGCCATAATGTTTAATGTTTAATCTCAGTGATACTTTAGTGATCAGTACTTTCATGCAAGTGAGATTTTGAACGCAGGACTTTAATTTGAGTATTTTTACATTGTGGTATTGCTACTTTAAGACAGAATCCTGTGCAAGTAAGGGCTGCAGTTCACAGTGTAAAGATCATGTTTCACAATGGTGATATGCGTGCTGTGTCGATACACACATGTCTTAGCAGCAGCAGCACAGCGAGAGTTTCTTTGATTTATTGTGATTCTTTTGGGAAAGCAAATAATTTGTCAGTTGCTGCCAAGTTAGAGACGGCGCTGAATTTCACTTCCTCTTCATTGCAGGATGAATCCAAAACAAGTTCTCCACGAGAAATACAACTTGGGAAAAAAGTGCCTTGGACAGTAAGAGGGAAGCCTAAAATACTCTGACCAGCCCCAGCTGACATTATGGCACAGTATTGGCGTTGAATGAAGCCTGCACTGCTCTGGTGTGGATTACCGCCTCTGGCCGGGCCTCGATGGTTGGCTGTCACCACGAGGGAGACAACCAGCCAACAAAACCAGACCAAGATAAAGATGGTTTAACGGAAGAGTGGAGAAAGAAACAAGAGGCTGAGAGAAACAAACACGGGGCCTTTTTTTTCCTGCTGGCATCCAAAAAGATGTTGCTAAAACAAAAACAAAAAAAAGGGATTGCATATTTTTATTTTGTTCATTTCTTAACGAAAAGAGCAAAATCCAAATGTACTATTTTTTGTTGTTTTCTGCGATTGGTTTGCTCTGTACGGGTTGAGCCCATCCCTTCTACTGCACTACCCCGTTACACAGACAAAAAGTTCTCACAGACCCCTGGCATCAGTCACAGCATACTTTCACCCACTTGTGCTCACACTGAGAAAGAACTGTGATTAAATTATTAATTGCATGAACATTTCTCTGCGTCTTTGCAAGACATGTTGAAAAAAAAAAAAAAGGAAGTGGTGGTTGTAAGTCACAGCCCTCCTGTGGATCTTGGTAGAGTGTGGTAAAGTCTATATTTATATATTTGAGTTGTCAAAAGGTTCCACTGTACAGACTATAGGCCATATGAAACAAGAGAAATATGTACGTACTGTAAAACAAAGCATAAGAGCAATCCACCTATCTACCATAAATTAAAGTGACTGGCATTTATCAAATGGCTGTTAAATACATATATATATATATATATATATATATCTCTAAAAATGAAATATATTTAAATAAATTATAAGATTGGTACAAATATGAGTGGTCTTTGTTGACTTGTGCAGTATTTTCTCTTATGTTCCTGTAATGAAATGTGGAATGCTCCCCGAATGAGCACATGACTGGACCGAGTCGTGCGACTGCAGATCTGCTGAACTTCCCACTGCAGTTATGCATATTTCAGTCATAAAAGCATTCGTATGGGTGAAATTGTTTTTGCTTTTATTGGAAGTTTTGAGATATGTGTCATTTAAAAATGACATTCAGGGTTTGGTTGACTGGTTTTGGACACGTACCATGAAACTGACGTTGACCGTTTTTCCTTTCTGTGCTATTATATTATCAAAAATGGCAAAAATGACATGAAAATTGTTATTTTTTAAAAGCAAAACAGTCAGAAATGACACCTCTTTCCAAAAACTGTCCTGATAACCTTGAAAAGACCTCGTAGTGAACACTTTTCACTGGAACTACTTTATACTGAAAAAATAGTTCCTATGGACATTTCTGACAGCATTTTCTGTGGATTATCCAGTGTAATGTCTGGGACATAAGCCCCTGTGAAAAGGCAAATTGTAGTTTTTAGATCCTAGTTTATGTAGGGATTAAAAAAGGAGATATAATGTGCTAATTAGTGAGCTTTAGAGGGGCTGCTAGACAGATTTTGTTACTGTCAGACAGAGCCAGGCTACCGGTTTCCCATTGCTTTCAGTCTTTCAGATAATCTCACCGGCTTGTTAATGTTTATTTAGATCTTCTCTTCCAACTCTCTGCAAGCAAGCTAATTAGCAGATTTCCAAAAATGTCAAACTATTCTTTTAGTGGAACTTTTCATGCGTCATTTGCTTGTACAGTTTGTTTATTATAAATATTAACTTCTGGCATTAGGACACTAATTAGCCTCATGTGCTTTATTTTAGTACTAAATAAAAGCACAGATTGGACCACATTGTTTCCAAATAACTAAGAAGCACTTTATATCTCACCAACACCAGAAAACAGATACATCTGTCGATTTTGAAAACCTTACTCAATTAATCTCTGCTTCACATGCAAGTTCCTTCAGTTACGACTTGATCAGGAAACCGCCCTAAAACTGTTGGAAACTCTCCAGTCTGCAGTCGGTTCATCTAACCTTTGACTCCAACATTATTTTTTAATAATTTACAGCCCTTCTCAGTGTTCTATCACTCACCGGGGTAAACCACAACTCTACCGTGTGGAGACGAAATGCACTGAATGGTAATTTGTATCAGCACTGATTTTATTGCCAAGTATACAAGGAATTTGTTTGTTTTTTTAATCACCAAAACTAATTCCTTGTATACTAGGCAATAAAAACAATTCTGATTCTGATTCTGATTCTGATTCTGATGAGTCCTCCCTCATATTACCATCGTTTAAGTAAGTGGTGATTGGTACACAGCAGGATAGCTTTGGCATCTATAAAGAGGAGGAACATTCGAGGGAAAAGAGTAAGAACAGATTGTGTTTTCCTCCTAAATACTGATGAGGTATACTTAATATTTGTAAGAATATCTTGTGTTAATAGGTCAGATAAAAGGAGCTGTATACCACTGTATTACCACTAAGCACCCAACAAAATATCCAGGAAGATTAGCATTTAGGCTAGCATTAACTTTGCCCCCGGCTTCGACCTTTGACCTGTAAACCTCAAATGTCCAGTCATGCACGATCGTCTGCAGGATATCTTCATTCAGATAAATGCTTTAAGATGAATGATTTGTGTGTAAAAATAAGTTTCTGATAGTCATACTCATTTATCTATTTTTTTTTTATTTATCACCTGAATTTACAGTCTACAAACTTAACAGCAGCAGCATCTTTTGAAATGTACACAATGTGTGGTTTGTATAACACTAACAACACTGAAACAAATGTGATTTCTGGTCTTCCAGTGACATCTATAAGAGAGTTACTGATGAGTGCTTGTGTAACACAGTCAAAGCATATTTGAATAATTTTTCATGTTAATCCAACAGATTCAGCAAAGATCGTTTAAGGTCGGATGTTGTTAGGAGTTCATCTCTAGGAATGCTTTGCAGCAACGTACACACTGTTCGTACACCTTTTCAAAGTCTTCACCACTCCCCTAGGAGATAAAACGAGAAAAAAAAGAGAAATTAAAATATGTTTCAGCCAAGTGCTGATAGCTGAATAATTACACACATCTGTTTGATTATTTACTTTTGGTAGCAAACGAACTGATATCAAATACATCTGTAAATATCTAGGGACCATGCTGTCATGTGGTTTGAGAACACACAAAAAAACCAATAAAATGTCAGTTTCTTACTCAGTCATTAAATGATTTTCAGCTCCCCTTTTGAGTGCCAAGTTGTTGTTGTGGCGAAGGAAACAGATCCCACACTGATGCCATCTGGCTCCAACTTTACACATATTGTGCGCTTGATATAAAGCACACTCAAATTTGGACAAATAGAGTTTCTTCAGGGAGAAATACAGTGCCAAGAATACGAAAGTGAATCCTTTGGAACTGGAATTTGTGCATAAATGTGGTCTGATCTTCATCAAAGTCACGATAATAAATACTCCATATAAACTAATGACACGCAAATCTTTGTTTTTTCAATTGGCATATTTATTTAATAATCTCAATATTAAAAATCCAGGAAATAGCATGTGAACCCCTTATTTGTCTTCTGAGTGTAATTTTATGGTAAATATATGCACCCTTTTTCTTATGTTCAATGTTTGTCTGTTTACGTTGCAAATGGAGCTGTGAGGTGCAAGAAAAATGTCAGCCTTATATCTATCTATCTATCTATCTATCTATGTATCTATCTATCAGCTCTAAAAAAAAAAAAAAAGCTTTTCCTTAGTCTGGTAACCAGCCCTATGTGCTAAGCTCATTTACTATTGCATATCGGTCTGGCCTCTCTACCATTCAAACAGATTTCCAATCGAGTTGTACCTAATAGATCCAATCACAACTATTTATCTCATATGGGGCGAGTTTAAGACGATGATTGACAGAGGATTAGCGACATTGAGGCATTTTTTTAAACATGCGAGATGGCTGCCGTTGATGCGGGATGTCCGTCCCATTTGCCCATTTCTTGCCTAAAATGTTTTCAGAAACACATTTTAGTGTTCTGTTTAGCTGTAATTTCACAAAGTTTGTGAGCAGGCCGCCATTTTTTCTCCTGCTTCAAAACAGCCCAAGCAACGCTCCAACCTGCACACACGTTGCTCTGATTGGTTGTAGATCACGTTTCGTTGTTATGATTTGTTGTTGGTCTATCCAATTGCATTCAGAGGAATTTTAGAGGCCCCTTGGAAATGGAAAATGAACTGAGAGGTTCCAGACTAGTATGCATTTGCAAATGAGACTGGTGATGCCAGGCTAGATTTTCCCATCAATGAGTTGAAAGTTCAGTACAAAACACATGAAAAATATTGACACTCATCTCTTCACAAGCTGATGTTAACCATCCCTGTCATATGTAGGCTACCGTCAGAGTACTTCACATGAAGCAAGATGGCAAAGAAAGGTTTCAAAAGGTGGACAGTTAAGGACCTGTCGAAATATCTCAGAGTCACTGAGGTCGTGATTTATGACTCAGCAACAAGAAAAACATCAGGCGACATTGGTGCTCATGAAAGGGCACCATGGAGGAAAGCTTGGTTCTCCCTTAAAATAAATTGATGAGATTGTGCATCTGAATGTTCTATTATATTACTGGGACAATGCTCTGTGTAAACTTGAAACAAAAGACTATATTTTGTTGCATTAACACTTGTTGGGTGATGTAACAAAATGTACTGAACTACAAAATGTCTCGGACATAAGAAAAGTAATGTTTCAGAATGGTTGAGATCAATCCTGCCCTCAAATGAACCGGAGAGCTGTTAATGAAAGACATTCCTGATATATCAATATAATTACAACAGTTTTGTATGGAGAAATGGAAATTCCTCCTGGCCAATGTGGAGATGTGATCAACACATGCAGGAAACATTTGCTTGCGGTCAGTGCTGTAAAATAAGGATCAACTAGTTACTGAAACCAAAAGGTTCACTTTCCAACCCGTCTTTGAATGTTCAAGCAAATTACATGCAATTGTTTTGTGTTAATATTTCAGGCAGATGTAGCTTGGCATGCAAGTGGTCCAACATGCAAAAAGATAAAAGGAGGACAAAAGGAGAGTGTTTTTTAGGTTGTAGCTCTGAAACTTTGGAGCTCACTCCCATTGGACTGAAGATCTGTGGACACTTTTAAAAGAGCAGCTCAAGACCCATTTAGTTTTTTTGTGTCTTTTATGTTTTTAGCTTGATGCCTGCATTTCATGTCTGATTTTTTTTTTGCCTTGTATTTTATTTGCTATTTTTGCCTTTTATTGTGAAACACTTAAGTGACATCTGTTCTTGAAAGGTGCTATATAAATGAACATATAAATATGCACAATGTCATTAGTTTTGCAGGTATTTGGTCATAAACGAAAGTATTCGAATGTTGACCTAATGATGGCGCTTGATGAAAAGTCGTTAGAAAAAAAGTTATTACAATTCATCCTCTGAGGAACATGAATATCTGAACCAAATTCCAAACAAATCCATCCAACAGTTGTCAAGATGCATCAATCAATAACAACCTAAAAACCTCATGGTGGCACTAGAGGAAAAGTCAGGAGATCACCAAACTCAGTAGAAGTCATCCTCTGGGCACCTTCAATATATGTAATCATTTTACGACAATCCATCCAATAGTTGCCGAGATATTTCAGTCTGGATTAAAATGGTGACATCCAAAACCACACCTGGTGGTGTTAATGCAGAAAAAACTGGGCAGAGTCGAAAAGTTTATGATTGAGTTAACCGATATGGAGATATCCTAGTGACAGCCATGATAAGTAATCAAATTATGTTAAGAATGTAGGTTCTTCTCAGGGTCTTTTAAAAGCATAATAGGCAACTTTATCCTAAAAAACAATGTATAGACGAATACAAAAGTAATCTCTCAATCATCACTTATGAGCCACTAGATGTGATGGTGTCTGTATCTGCAGAGACCCCGCCCTCTGCCTGTATTTTCTTATGTTTACCTGTGTGCGGAACGTTTGTGGGCGTGGCCAAAAACACTGATCTGGGGGGCAATAACAGAGTGTGTATCCCTCACACTCCCAGGTCGTCACTGCTGCTCACAGTCTGTCGGCAGACTGACTGTTTCACGGTGATACAAGGCAGCCTGTAGCTTCTATATAGGTTGAATATGATACAATGTGGTGGTATTTGATGACAAATTGGTTGTTATTAAGGCTGCACAATATGAAGAAGATATACAATAACGTTGTTGAATATTGTGATAAAGATATTACTTGCGATAAATAAACAGTCATATCAGTTCTGTCTTTCTGCTGCTTTCAGTATACTGCTAAAATACAACACATTGCTTTGAATTTAAAAAAAATATTTCTGACATTTCATTGAACAAATTGAATATTAAACTGAACACAAGGGGCATATAATTGTGATTAGGTAAAATATATGCATGTTAATCTGTATTTACTTTGCACTATTTTTATTTATTTACATATATATGTATTTGTATTTCTTTCTGCAGTCAGCTCCTCAGAGAAGAGAGACGAGGAAGGCAGAATAACAAAACACATAAAACCACACAGCGATGTGTTTTGCGAACTGTTTGTGAGTTTATGCTGTATGTATGTTTCTTTTGTAATGTAACCGCTGTGAAACAATCAGAAAATAAAGTTTTAATCCGCTGATGGATGCATTTCATCTTGCGACCGGTCTCTGCAACAGTCTCTCTCTTCACTCATTATCTAGCTCGCTCTACCCATGTTGTTACATATTGTGCTTTTAAAGCAAAACTTGTTTTTTTAAATTGCGTATCGGCCGTGTGATTGATGTCCGCTCCAGAATTGAATGGGATCCTCCTTGGCCCATGCTACACCCTTCCACCAAGTTTCATGAAAATCAAGTCAGTAGTTTTTCTGTAATACTGCTGACAAACCGAACTGAAAACATTACTTCTTTGGCAGAAGTAATTATGAATGAAACTGTCAAATGTGTCTCAAAAAAATGCCAACAATTAAAAGTCATGCTGTCAGTTTGTCAGTATAATCGCGCAAGAAAAAGTCTGGCTCCATTTACCCTGACACATTAACAGTGACTGGCTCTTCTTGCTCACTTTGCTGTCATGCCATGAGGCTGCTGGTGAGGGACCGTGATCCAACACTGTCAAGTCTCCAAACCACACTGACTGTAAAGAGCATTCATTCACCCCTTGCATGGCAAAAAGCTACCAGTAGACACACTCGTGCTGATCGCTACACAAAGAAAAGTGGTGTTCAAAGTCAAAATCTGGAACAAATTATTATAAATGGCTGCAGTCACATCAAGTGTGGTCGACCACAACCTCCTCTTCCAGCCACATCACTGATAATTTGATGACTTCTTTATGGTTCAACAACATGTAACACAGCACTGCAGTTGTGCACAAATTCATTAACATAGCTATAGCTGCACATCTTTCATCAAAACCACAAAGGAAATTACTTTTCAAGCTGCGTTAGTATTAATTTAAATACATTATGAAAATAAAAGTTTGAGCATCCCAGATTCTTTCTACATGTATATAGAGCTCCAGTAGTTGACGTCATGTGACCCCGTAATCAACAGTTGAAATCAAAGTACTGCCATTTTGGCAGGAAAGCGGACGTGAGTATGCCGGTCAAATGACAGCGAACATGGTGGATAGCTGTTGTGCGCACGGATGCCAGAACAATCGGGGACAATTTAAAGGAGAGCATTTTATTCCTGAAGATCCTGAAAGACGACAAAAATGGATTACTGTGCATAAAATGTGCTAGAAGAGAACAGAAGAAAACTGAATGATGGGACCCCACAAGCAACAGATCCACTTCATATCAGGTAAGGTTAATGTTACACAATGCAACACTAACGTTAGTATATTGTTTATTTAACAGGCTTTTATTATGGTCTCTGACCATTTTATTGCATTATGGATATGCCTGGAACGCGTTGTCTGCATTTTTGAATAACATTACTGTATTTAATACAGATTAAGGTTACGTTACACTGCCTGTAAAATTGAAATCAACGCTGGCTCCATTCATTTTTGCTCACGTTTTTCTTGCCAACATGGCGGTGTCAACAGAACGAGTCACATGATGCCTGGAGCTCTACTGTATAAACAGCACATCACCACTAATCAAACTTTCAAACATTTACTCCCTCCACTTTTCTAAAACATTGCTTTTCTAAATCATAACCCTCGAGAAGATAAAAAGCAGCCATGGACCCATATCCAAAACATTTGGCAGGACTTTCACCCGGAGATAAATCACATCAGGAACAAAAGGGATAAGTGAGCCATTAAAAGGCAAACGAATCCGCACTAGAAAAGACTTCTTACAGTGATGTCCAACAAATCAAATAACAGTTGTGTAAAAGTAATTTATTGTAATGTGTATTGGGCTGGAAGGATTTAATAGCATATTTTTTATAGTTACAGTTTAGCCATTTAATCAAATCAAGTGCACAAAGAACTGACCGTGTTGCCATATTGCTGTTACCGATCACTCTGTTTTGTTTTCCTGAAACATGTCTGGACATGGTCCCATTTCTCCCCTTGGAGAGTAAATTGTGTTTTCTGCCTCATTTCAAACTAGTTTGATTAATTTACATGAAAAAAAGCATAAACTTTTCACATGAACAACCGAGTGCAACACTACCAATGTCTGAAAACATACGCCGTATTTAAGGGTGTTTTCACTCCTACCTCGTTTGGTTCGGACTTTCAGACTTTTGAGTTTGATCCGAACCAAAATTACAGGTGTGAAACCTCCCCCTGACCACGGTCCGGACCGAACGGCCGAACCTTGGTCCGACAAAAAGAGATGGTCCCGGTCGGGATCAAATTGAATCATGGTCCGGTTAGTTAGTTTCTAGTGTGAAAGCATTTTTTTTTTTTGGATGGTTCGGACTTACGGACCAATTACAGGAAGTTCTGGCAGGCAAGCGTCATGTTATAAGAGTGTGTACGTAGTGAGTGTATGGTGGAGCAGGAAAGAGAGTGACTGTGGCTCCTCAGCAGAGGAGAAATTGGCAGTTAAATTGTTGGTAGTGAATGTAGACTACAAAGTTTGTCTCTGAATAAAGCCTGTAGCTCCTCAACACCGAAAGTACAGCTCCCGTGTCTTGTTTCTCAACAAGGCAAGACAACAAAATGAGCCGCTGAAGCATGGGGAGAGCAGGAGTCAGTTGGATACAACTCACAAAAATGCAGACACTGGAGAGAGAATATGAGGGGACGGGGAAGCCTGTTTACAAACCAATCAATTATAAGAATGGGGAGACGCAGCTCACACAGTTGATGACAGGACATCGTAGTCATGTAGTGCTTTTGTGTGCTCCCATAATTGCAATGTGAAACCAGAACTAACCGGCTCAAATGTACACAATGTAACAAAAACATGAACCTTGGCTCAGACTTTCTTTCGGACTGTAGCCATTCAGAGATATATAAACACTTCTGATTTCCGAAATGGTCACACAATATGTCATAAGAACTAGCTCTGATCGAGTATACCTTACACGCCTTAACGTTGACATGGTATATATACACACAGTTATCCTTTTGGCAAATGCATTTACACTTGACGTTAAATTTAATGATGTGTCAAAAAGAGCTTTCATTTTGCGTTTCCAATCTCGTCTCCATCTTCTTCGATTTATTTAAATTATTACCACTGCTTTCCCCAGTAATATACCATCACATATGGTTATAATCATCTTAATTATTCTTGAAAATACTCAACATCAGAATGTACTTGAATACTTACATAATACGGGTCTTTGATGATGAGCTGCTTCTGTGGGTCATATGAACCAAGAAGCTCAATCTTTGCTTTGTTGTTTTTCACAACTTTCGCTTTCCTGTTCAACTCACTGCAAAGACAAAAGAAAAACAAGAAAAACACATTTAACATGTGACCTCTGTATCAGAATAAAAACCATGTGATGTTATTCAGTACTTTTTTTTTTGTCTTATTCTATATGCAGAGCTATCAGGTTACATACTTCCAATGACGGATAGAATATAACAGCCCCGTGATAATGACGTCTATGTGATTAATCTCCTCCCAAAGCACTAACAAACAGCGGTGTACGCTTGATTCTGGCAATGTTTCAAGAGTAGAGAAAATGAACACAACACCTCACCCTGTTAAAACCAGTCTCAAAGTAAAGTCATAAAAATAAAAACTAAACAAGGTAAAACAAATAAAACAAAGTGACAACAATGAGATGGGTTCTGTTAGGAGCAAACTAAACATGGACAGAGTACCTTTTGTCTAAGACAGGGTCTCATTTTCTCAGTCTGGTCAGCTTAACATTTGTAGAGGGAAAAAAAAAACATAATGTGGGAGAGAAAGGGGAAAAACCTGCCCAATGAGCAAAGACGAGGCATCCAAAGAACTCAGTAAGCTGCTTACAGATCAGATCTGCCATAGGCATGTGATCTCAAAATGATCCCTAAACGTTCAAAGTATCAAAAAATAGCCCTCCCCCTGACCTTTGGAAAGAGCTTAAGAAAGGATATTGCTCATTAAAAAGGAAGGCATTCACCTACACGTTAGTTATAGCTCAAAGTTACGACCGCTGTGATGTGCATGTGAAGAAGTAGCACGTATCATTATCAAGGCAGTTAGTAGGACAACCTACTTTGATCCCTTTCGAGGCTAATGTTTGTGTGATCCCAGGCAACCATTAATAAGTGAGACGAGACACTTAACACATGACACCACTGTGAGCAGCAGAAATAATAAACACTGCTGCTGCTGTTGGTTGAAATATCCGTACCTCAAATTGTTCTCATCCATGCAGAGAATGTACTCAAAGCTCATGAAGTCGTCCTTGGTCACCTGGAAGTGAAGGAGAAATGCAAAAATACAAATATTATTTCTGGCTCTGTGTGAGAACACAGTACTGGTTCAATGTTAAACGGTAAAAAAAATCAAGCATTTCCAATACAACAATAAAGACATTTAAAGTTAGAATCCTTACATTTTTCATGAAATCAAACCCTGTTTTTGATAATATTTATGGTCAGCATTTTTTCCAGGGATAGACAATGTATTTACATTCTGTAATTATCACACTACAAACAGTACAGGTTTTCATTGCTAGTGGCAGAGTCTGCCATCCCCCCCTGGATTGCAATTACCTTTACACGCACAAGGAATTTACAGGAAACGATGCAGGTAATCCAGTATTGCAGTTTTTAATTTTATTTAATTGATAACAGACACACTATTGTTCACTGTCTTAACACTGTACCAGAGCTGTATTAAAGGGTACCTGTGGAGTTTTTGACTTCGAGCAAATGGCTATGCAAATGTGTTTTTGATCCATACATTTGTTGTACCTTAAGTATACACACAATGAGTTTTTACAAGAAAACTCTACAGAGCACCCATTAAGACTTAAGGCGCCCTCTAGAAAAAAGCATTTGAAAACCGATGCACTGTTTGAAATCAACCTCTTAAAACCTAAAAAAAACTTGAGAAACTTGACAGAATTGTCAACGTTCACTAAAGCCTTAATTTCTCAGCCTCTGAAGCAGATAGAAACATGAAATGAAACCATTTCAGAGTTTAAACTGTTGGCTTTTATTGTAAATTATTACCTTTGCCCGAATATTCATTAACATTTATGAATCAATAAAACACGCATCCGGCTCTAAAGAGAGAAGCATGCAAATGTCACACCCGGTCTTAAAGGGATATACACATATGTTGCATTCGGTCTTAAGGTTAAGTTACTGCTAATGCAAACTGAACATTCCCTACTGCTGCTGCTGCTTCACATAAAAAGCTTTCAACTGGTGAAACATTGGGG
>JAOVVB010255195.1:0-19793 GCA_028570985.1 Heterobranchus longifilis
AAAATGTTTACAGAAAAAAGTTGTAATATTTTTAGAAAAAAAAGTCGTAATGTTTCGAGAAAAGAGTCGTAATTTTTCCAGAATAAAAAAAAAAAATACAGAAAAAATGTTGTAATGTTTCAAGAAAAAAGTTGTAATTCTTCCAGAAAAAAAGTCGGAATGTTTACAGAAAAAAGTCGTAATTTTTCAAGAAAAAAGTCGGAATTCTTCCAGAAAAAAATCAGAATGTTTCCAGAAGAAAGTCATAATATTTCGAGAAAAGAGTCGTCATTTTTCCAGAATTAAAAAAAAAAGAAATTCTGCCCTTAAATCTTTCCTTGTGATCTGAGATAATCGGCCGATGCCGATGTGACAAACACAATAAAACAACACAAACAATAAAACAAGTGTCAACATCTGCAAAGCGTCTCAGAGATGGAGAGAAGATGCTGCTAATAGCTTAGCCGTGTGCTAACATAGCCACGGGCTAACAGGCGGCATAAAAACAGAAACATTCATCCCCAAATTCAACAAGACGGAGGTGACTTTCAAATAAAGCCGTCAGCAGGAAGGAACGGATTAATTTAGATGCGATTGTTTTGTCTGAGTACGAACAGATTTGAGCCTCTGGACGGCTGTCTGTCAAGTTTTCTGCTCAGGAATTTAAAGCGAAGTGTGAAAATATGTAACTGTGGTGTCTGTCTGCGGCTCTTCTCACTGTCAGTCAGACGAGTTTACAAACGGATTACCGTCACCGTCTGCGGATCAGTTTTCATTTAATAACTCTTCACTCAGCTGGGCCTTCACTTCTGATGGATTTATTTGTTTCTGTGCATTTTACTTCATTTGTTTTTACTTTAGTTCAGTCAGATTAAAGTGAGACATACAGGACAAAACTAATTTTTTCAGGTCTATTTTGAGATTTTGCTGCTATAACTCGTCTTCTTTCAGATTAGTGGAAATAAAACATTTATTTGACTACAGTTTGTCTGTTTGTGTCTGTAGATTTCTCCTAAATTCACCACAAGTTAACATTAGATAATTCCTCATTTGCATATTTAAACATAAAATCTCAGAAAACTTGTAATACAAAACATAACTGTATTAATGTAAGTAATAAACTGGGGCAGTTTCATGGTGAAATCTATTATTATTATTATTATTTTTTTTTTTACCCTATTCACATGTAGTCTTCAAAACGTATGCTACAAATTTTTACAATAAATATCTTTAAAGGCAGTTTTCTAAAATATACTAAAATACTAAAATACTGTGTTATGGAGGACCACAAATAATTTAATTAATTATTAACTAAGTTTACAATAAAAATAGACATTAATAAGTCTGTTTACAAATAAATGTATGATTCTATAAATAAACTATACAACTAAATTATACAGTAATTCTTTATTTGATATTTTAATGGGCAAAAATAATTTACAAATGAAGTATTAATCCATCAAATATATTTTTTCCTCAATATTTCTTTTAAAAAACATTAAAATATACAACACACACTCAGCATAATGATACAGACAAACAAAAATCTGACTAAAAATGAATAAATAAAAATAATATTAATAATCAATAAATAGAATTGGGATGAATAAACTTCAGTAATGCAAACTATAATGACAGAAAAAGTACACATTATTATTATTATTATTATTATTATTACAAATTAAAAAGTCAATAAGTATGCAATTTAAAAATATATTCATGACTTACTAAAAATTATATAATTAAAAAAGTTTTTTTTTTAAATAAACAATATTTTATTGATGCCTATTTTTATTGTACAATTAGTTATTAATAAATTAAATGCTTTATTACTATTTCTGTGACTCTTGGTCCTCCATACTGTTTATCCTGCTTATAAAACATGATGAATTGTCTAATACACAACATATTTAGTAAAGTAACGTCAGGTCTAATTAAAACTGTCAGATAAATGTAGTAAAATTTACATTACATTACATTTACCTCTGAGATGTGAAGTCCAAGTATGAAATGGAAATACTAAAGTAAAGTACCTGAAACCTGCAGCCTACTTCCTGCAGGACTTTAGTAACTGTGGTTATATGGATATTATAGGAACACTGCTGGAGCAGGAGAGCTGCTGATCGATAATCAGCTCTAACAGATCGATACCGACGGTCAGAGGTCTTACCTGTCCGCTGTCTGTCGGTTCTCCGGTCCGCTACGTGACTCAAACACCGACCGACGGTCACGAGACTCCCGGTCCTGCAGAGACAGTTACAGACGGTCTGTGAGTGTTACTTATTCACCAGCGGGTCTCCCTGTCTCTGCCCGGGGGGCGGGGCTTAGAGACGTGTGTGTGTGTGTGTGCGTGAGTGCGTGCGCGTGCGTGTGTGTGTGAGTCAACAGGTTTATGAATGAAACACTGATGATTCATTCAGTGTAACAGGGTGGGCGACAGAAGAAAAAAAGCTAATCCTCTGAACAAATGTGTGTTTAACTGAAGTTTGTTTTGTAATGTAATTTAATCTGAAATCGATTGTTTTGTTCTGGATCAGGTCTACGGTGGACTCTGGATTTTGTGCACTCTAAAGCAACATTGTGACTTTTGCGATTTGGCTCCCAGCTGCTGTAAATACAAATCGCAGTACTGTAGTTTGGAAAATGGCGGTTCAGGTCACTGAATTTGATGAATTTACTCTTTATCAGACCACAGATGAAACGAGAAGCTCTCTCTCCCCGTCGCTTGGACTATTTCGGAGGAGAGCGGACAGCAGATCCGGAGACGGACCTTCAGTTAGCAGCTTTAGCATCACGAAAGTGCAAACCCTAAAATTATTTTTAAAAACAAGATGGACACTTACCTTTTTTGTTCCATTGTGACATTTCCCGAGGGCACTACAGTGAATACATTTACACACTCTGTATTCGGACACGCAAAATAAAATAAAGTGTGTAATTTCATATATATAATGTTGACTAACAAGCATTTTAGTTGGGGTGTTAGCATGCTAGCATTTACTAATTAATGCTAAATGAGAAAGAAGAGGTTGTAGCTCACCTTGAAAAAGTTGTAGGAGTTGTATGATGTCTTGAGGAGGCTGCAGGACTTCTGGAAGACGTATGACTTCTTGAAGAGGTTGTAGGATCCTGTAGGATCCTTCAGAAGGTTGTAGAACTTCTGGAAGAGGTTGTAGGATCCTGAAGGTTGTAGAACTTCTTTAATAGGTCGTGGGGTCTTGAGGAGGTTGTAGGACTTCTGTAAGAGGTTGTAGGACTTATTGAAGACGTTGTAGGACTTCTGTAAGAGGTTGTAGAACTTCTTGAGGAGGTTGTAGGGTCTTGAGGACTAGGACTTCTGAAAGAGGTTGTAGGATTTCTTGAAAAGGTTGTAGGGTCCTGAAGGAGGTCATAGAACTTCTAGAAGAGATTGTAGGACTTGTTAAAGAGGTTGTAGGGTCTTGAGAAGGTTGTAGGACTTCTTGAAGAGATTGTAGGGTCCTGAAGGAGGTTGTAGAACTTCTTGAGAAGGTTGTAGGGTCTTGAGAAGGTAGTAGAACTTCTGGAAGAGGTTATAGGACTTCTTAAAGAGGTTGTAGGATTTCTTAAAGAGGTTGTAGGACTTCTTAAATAGGTTGTAGGATTTCTTAAAGAGGTTGTAGGACTTCTTAAAGAGGTTGTAGGACTTCTTAAAGAGGTTGTAGGGAACCAGGAAGTTGTTGTCAGGGGAGCTGAAGGAGTTGAAGGGGCCCTTGACGAGGTTGTAACCCATATGAAAACTTCTGTATATATATTATTGTGCTCGTTAATTACATTACATTATGGCATTAATGTCACTTTAAGATAAGTGCCTTTATTGTAGGCATGGTAAATGTACTTATACAGCACATTTAAAAAACATTTTAAAAAGATAGGTAAGAAGAATAAACAGTCTAAAAAGACATAGGGCAAAATAAAAGGCAAAATAAAAGTGCAATTTTAATGCTAATCTAATCAAGAGTGCAAGGTATGTCTTTATTTATTTATTTATTTTGCTTTGATGTTTGAAAGCATCTGTGTACTTTTGTCAGCATTATTTTTTGTTATTGCATTGTGATGTTGTTTATATTAAAGATTTTTATCAAAGTAATTGTCTTGTTATACACTAAATTGTGTAGAGCTGCAAAGAGAAGTTGATTTATCGATTAATCATTTCAGTTGTTTTTCAAACAAAAGTGCCCAAATAGTTCTCAGGTTCCAGCTTCTTTAATAAGATTTTTTTTGTTGTCATATATTAATATTTTAAGGTTTTACACTGCCAGACAATGTTCATTTCAGATATTTCATAGACTTTAATCAATAATAAAATTAATCATTAATTGCAGACCTGGTGTTTTAATCTATGATTTGATTATTAGAAAATCAGTTTATTTGTTAATATTGTAAAAACAATGAAATCATAAACAAACATTATGAGCACCTGCAGGGATCCAAAGTTTGAGGCTCTTTAGTGAGACTACAACCAGGAGTACAGAGTCTGTCATTCACAGAAGAAACCAGCTGAAATCAGACCGGAGGTGTCAGTGACACCAGGTTTGTTTTATGGTGTTTGGCTCCATCTGCTGGCTGCAGCTCCAAACTACAAGTACTACTTTAATTTCATCATGTGGGGAAGTTTTCCCCAAGTATGGACTACTTTATATCCCAGGGCCTTCATGACAGGTCCATAACTAACTACATAAGACAAACAAACAAACAAATATTTAGATTTTTAGATGAGTAAATAAGTAGTGGTCCTCAAGGACGTTCTGGTGGTCCTTGAGTATAAGTTATCGATTCTACAGTTCCTGAGAGGGTCGTCCAGTGGTCCTATAGGAGATTGTTAGGAGTCCTTGAAGGGATTGTAGGAGTCCTTGAGGACAATTTATCGATTCTACAGTTCCTGAGAGGGTCGTCCAGTGGTCCTATAGGAGATTGTAAGGAGTCCTTGAGGAGATTTTAGGAGTCATTGGAGTCATTGAAAAGGTTGTAGGGTTCCTTGAGGACATTTTAGTCCTTGAGCAGATTTTAGGGACCCGAGGAAGCTTAAGGGGCCTTGAATGAGTTGTAGGGGCTCCTGAGGAGGTTGTAGGCCTAGTCCATGTCCAGGTTTTAGTTGTCCTAAATGTTTTTTTGTTTTTTTTTGCCCCACAGTGCATCTGGAGCTGGAAACAACTGGAAAGATAAAACGAATGTCAGCAGTGAAATGTTTCTGGAGGTGTTTTGGGAAACATCAGCTCACACATACATTAACTTTCTGCATACTAACTTCCAAACAGAGTGCACGCTCTGCATTAGTGAAAACATGTCGGGATGTCAGAAGGCACCGCAAATATAAACAGCTGAATCAAAGTTGAATTAATATTTCCTCTGCTGAGTGTCAGGTGTAGTTTTCTGCTTTTTCAGCTTCTGCTTGCATCAAAGTGAACCGACAGCACAGAAACGGTTTTTAATCCTCCGTCTTGTATGTTGAGGTAATAATGTCGGAGTAATTGCGACTCGGGGGGGGGGGGCGTCTGATTGACAGCTCATTTAAAACAGACACGTTGGAGGAGATGAGAGCCGAGGTTCAGAAACACCAAGTTAATGAAGCTGGAAAGGATGAGCGACAGGTACAACATCGCTGATACACTCGTCTGTCTCCGTCTAATTGAAATCTCATTTAGTAAAACACGGCGATGGGGATTCACCTGGGTTTTTTTCAGAACCCAAAAATTAAGAGAATAAAGCTTCCATTTACCTGAAAACAAAGAATGAGAGTCTCTTTAATCTGTACATCCAAGACATGACAGAAGTGGAGGACAGGGAGATTATCTGTCCCGTGTAGGGCGCGGCCCGGGACACGTTTCCCTCCAAAACCCCCAGAGACCAGCAACCAAACCTGACCCGAGCTTAGTTAATGTCAGCTGCAGCACTGAGTTTGTGATACACGTGGGCGATATTTCCACTCGGGACTTTTCAAAATCCACTTTTTTGTTGGTTAGTTTTTACTTTTTACAGTCCTAAAACTTACGTTATGTTAAGAAAAAAAAAAACGCAGTAGAATTACAGTGTTTCAGCAGTAGTATTACAGGAAAAAAAACTGGAAAAACTGCACAGATCCTGGATCTGTGCATCTGGATTAACACGTGAACATATGAAACAAGATGGTGTTTTAGTGCCCATTGTTCAGTCTTGTCTTTCTTTGTAGATTTTATACATTAGAGTTAATTATACCACCTGTCTTTTGGAGCTTTCTCACTTGTATATATATATATAAAAAGACCAGCTCCTGGCGTCTGTCTTTTTAAAAAAAAAGTAATCTGTAGTGGACTACGTTTGAAAAGTAACTCTCCTGCTCATTAGCGTGTGTGTGTGTGTGTGTGTGTGTGTGTGTGTGTGTGTGTGCAGAGTGACGGTGGCATGCAGGTAAGTTGGCACAGAGTTGTTCTTTTCTGTTTGACAGGTGAGGCAGGTTTGGAGAAGGCAGACACTTCACATCTTGTCGAGTTGACAAGGAGAAGAATAAATGTTCACATTATGTTGAGCTGAGACAGAGAGACACACCTCTGACAGGAAGAACAGAAAAACAGAGACAGTCCTCCACAGAAAGCTAATCTGTTTGAGATAAGAGTCTCTAAGTCTTTGAGCTTTGGAGGAAACCTGAAATCCAGACCATCATATTTCCATAATCTGCCTCGTTTCCTAACCAACAGGCACCCGACACACTCATCTCCATTCCCATCATGCACCTGACACATTAACATAATCCATCCAGCCTGTGCAGACTTTCGGCTGGAGTTTTACACGGATGCGAGGTGCAGCCGGTGTTGCACTGATACTCAGGTGAAGTGTATGAAAATAATGATTTCAATCATACTAACCCCAAAAAATGTAACCTATCACCTGTGTTGGGAGGGTTACTTTTAAAACGTATTCCACTACACATTACTGAATACACACCCTGTAACCATTAGATTACTCATATTAAGTAACATATTCTAAATACTTTGGATTACTTTTGGAATACTTCACAGTTGTTTTGCTGAACTACAAAAGCATATTGCATTCACTGCATTTCTGAATTAACAAGATAATTATTTCATTAATTCAGAAAAACTAATTTATCTCACTTATCTTACCTATTGCATACCTTTAGTCATTCTGCAAGCTCTGTGTGTGTCTATCTTACCTGCTGAAAAAGATTATTACAGGATGAGGCCTCTGTAACTACAAATGTACGGAAGAGGATTAGAAATTTAATTCTGAGATTAAAGCGAGTTGAAACGCAAATTCAGGAGTATCTAGCTTCCGTATCGTCACGTATTTCAAGGACAACGGGCAGACGGGACATAACGTTGGGAACAATTAGATTTGATGGTTGAAAAGTGGGCGTGTCCTAACAAACATGGCACCGACAGCACTTAACTCATAATTTAAATAAAATTTTCACACGTGGCCCTGATCCTCTGCCGTAGAAATGTGCCACTGTGTGCTTTATATGTCATATTATTCTTTGATAATTCAGTCAGACAAAAGTACATGGGTTATCTCCCCGCAAAAAAAAAACAAAACAAACATCACAGAGCACATTTTTCTTTTTAAATCAGGCATACCATGGATTGACATTTTGAGGAACCTTTAGTCCTTACCTGCTCATCATGTCGTGTCCTTTGGGTCCACACCTTGTCTACCTGCTCAGTCAGTGGCTCCCAGTGTGTCCCCAACGCCTCCGGCTTCCTGCACAATTCATACCAGTTCTTCTCGTGAGCCACCAATCGTCTTGTCAGCACTGTTCTGTGGCTGACCGGGAACATCCAGCATCTTCTCTGGACAAGCCTGATACTATATATGTATGTCACAGCTCAGTGGTTCACCAGCTGCTTCTCTGTTTGTATCCCTGTTGGCTACCCTTCACACTGACTAAAGACTTTTAGAAACCCACCGATACTGATTAGATAGAACATATGAGATTGGAAAAGATGTATCAGACTAGATTTAGCCTGAAATAATCAGGGTGCAGAAACTGTGCTGCAGCTGAATTTCAGTTTTGGGTGTAATTTGTTAGTGAAGAGGCAGCCAGTAAAGATGCAGAAAGAGCTAGCATATGTATAGCATCCACCTAGTAATGCTCTGGAAAACACCCGTAAAATTCCACAACCACCTGGAGCACCATAGTAACTGGCCAGAACACGGTAACTATCTAGCAACTGGCCAGAACACCATAGCAACTATCTAGCAACTGGCCAGAACACCATAGCAACTATCTGGCAACTGACCAGAACACCATAGTAACTACCTAGCAACTGGCCAGAACACCATAGCAACTATCTAGCAACTGGCCAGAACACCATAGCAACTATCTAGCAACTGGCCAGAACACCATAGCAACTATCTAGCAACCACCCAAGAACATCATAGCAACTATCTACCAACTGGCCAGAACACCATAGCAACTACCTAGCAACTGGCCAGAATACCATAGCAACTATCTGGCAGTCTGTTTGTCTGTTATGAATGTTGTCGTCACTACCGCATTGCATTGTGGGATATTTATGCCGGCGTAGTGTCCAGTGTTGCATACTGTAATATTTCACCGGAATTATTATACACATCGTGTACTATTAGTTTCATACTAAGGTTTCGGACATACTAAAAAATATCCCATACTGTTTTCGCATACTAAATAGCATGTTAGTGTAGAATTTTGGATGCAGCCAAAGTGTCTAATTGTTTTTCTTTTGTGAATGCAATGCACTTCCATAAGAACCAACCAGAACACAGTAGCAAACTCAGAGCAACATTCCAGCATCAGGAGCAATCTAGCAACCACCTATGAATATGTAGCTATCAATTAGTAATGCCATAACGGCTATTGAAAGCACCCAGCAACCACCTAGCATCAATTAAGTAACGCCATAGAATCCATCTAGAAGTAGTTGATGACTATATACCAAAACCACTACAGAGTGCTGCAGGGATGACATATTCTAAGCCAGAAGATACTATCGTCCTGGTTCCCTCAACAAAAAGCCAATATAATCTTTCCATTGGATTTTGTAATTATTGCAGAAAATAAGCTCTGTGGCAAACAAAGGTTTATGATACCACTTACACATTTTGTTCAACAAGACAATCTTCACAAATGAACACCACTTGTATAATTTTAGAGGCGTAAATGCAATTGCTGGAAGTAAAAAGTTAACACTAGACTATGATTGAACTGCACCACAGTCGCATGACTTCAGCATCACCACTAAGCTGATGTTGATGTTCAATGTCCTCAACAACCTCTGTAGTGTAATTTAGACACTTGTTAGCAAACACCTTTTTTTAAGACAGTAAAAGCTTCAAAATTCATGAGTGGGGTATTTACTGACGTATTTTATGTCATAGAACAAAACGTGAAAATGTATTAAGCTTATGTTAACCACAGAACTTATTTCAGGCATCTAACCAAAAACACAACAGAAAAACCCATTGACTTCGAGATGAGGGAACCGGAAGTGCAAAAATGCTAACTCATTTCCGGGTTTTAAGACTCATTCCTGGAGCACTCTATTGTAACCACTTAACAATTAATGTGTTGCTCTGTAAAACATAGCAAGTTGTTGCAAGAGCAATGATTAGTTTAATCTCTATTGATTGACAGGGGAGATAATCAGAGGGACAGAGTCAAAAGGAAAAGGACTGAAGAATGGGTAGAGTTTCTCAGTGAAAGAGAATCCAGTAAAGGAATAGAGAAGAGCTGCAGAATCTACGTTATAAAAGGAGACCAGACCCTCCTCATAGTCCACAAACACTCTCACCTTCTCAGGCTTATCATTCACAGAGAGAAGGACAGACGGGTTAGTAAGTGCAAAGTACTGATTCCCATGCCTATGAAATAGAGCCCAGACACCTTTTTCAGGGTTTAGTTGAATGGTTTCCTTCCTGTTGACTGACTCTTCAAGCACTCCTAAAATCCATGCAGTCTCTCCTTTATATTGAACATCATAGTAAAATCTTCCACAAGAGAAACTCTGCTTTCCCAAGACAAAAAGTGCATTTTCAAATCGCTTCGAGTTGTCTGGGAATTCATTCCATACATTACTGAAGTGTACTTGTTTCCCATCATCAGACACAATGAGATTAGGATGTGCTGTATCTGGATCTAGAGTCACATCCACTGCATTCAGCTGGACTGTTTTCAGGCCAGCTTCATGTGACTTCTCCATCTCATCACTGACTATCTCTGCCAGCTGACCCACCACGGTATCCAGGGCTTTCCTCAGTATTCCTCCATAAGACGCTGGATAAACCTTTGGCAAGTCTCTGGTGAGTGGAGCAGCGTTCACGGATGGAAAACTTTGGAGGAAGTGGATGTGGTCTTTTGAGAGTGAGAGCTGCTCCACCTCAGCCCACCTCCTTGTTAGCGCAGAGATGTCCTGCTCCAGATCTTGGGTGAAACCTTTGGCCTGTGTCTGAGTTGTTTTCTGCTTCGCATCAATCATCCCGATGAGCTCGGCCTGGGCTCGTTCCAAAGACTGTATCAAAGTGGCGAAGACCTGAACACCATGTGCCATCTCTCTGTCCGCAGCTTCCTTGCTAACCCAAACCCAATGTTTGATCTCTTGATTTTTCAGTTGCCTCTCCAGGATCTTCTGCTCAATTCTAGCCTCCGTTTTTGACAGCTCCGTCTTCTTTAGTTCATATTCTTCTGCCAGAGGAACAATGTCGTGAAATCTATGACTTGATTCAGCGCAGGACTGACATATGGGCATTTGTTCATTCTTGCAGTAGAGCCCCAGAGGTTTGCCATGCTTCGGACACATCCTGCCTGCCACGTTCTCTACCGTATCAAATTGAGTTTTTAGGCCCGATATTGCTTGATAAAGCATTAGGGTAATTGCTAAGATGATCAGACATGCCAGGCCTAATGCTAACAACAAGCAGTAATTCGGGGCCTGTTTAGTTCCAGTAGGAGCATCTACGGGTTCGGCATCTTGTTGTTCTGAGCTGTTTGTGGCTTTCCTTGCAGCTGACTGTCTGAACTGAACAGCCATCTCAGACAGAACAGTATTAACCCCAAGCTTACATTTTCTATTAACATGCTTCTTACACATGGGACACTGGCGCTGGGGATTAAAATTCAAATGATGCGTGATGCATTTTTTGCAGAAGTTGTGTCCACATGGTAACGTGGCTGGATCAGTGAACACATCCAGGCAGATGCAGCACGAAAGCTGCTCCTCAGTCAGCAGATTGTTGGCAGCCGACATGTTGATACCCTGGAGCCAAAAGAGGAAGTGTGACATAACAGCATCATTACACAACTGTTCTGTTTTTTTTTTTTGCATTATTGTAACATGGCAAAATACCAACAAGTCCTCCAAACCATACGACCACATAGGTCGATTGTTTCTACCCTGTAATATGACCCACTGGAGCATTTCCTAAAAGCCCAGACACCCCAGGCTGATGGTCAGCCTTCGGTCAGTTTTGGGCCATCGGTGAGTGGCTGTCGCCCTAATTTTTGTGACATGTCCTGCACCGTTGGCACTAGTCAGCCCTTGGTGGCCACTTTTCGGCCGATTCAGCATGTTGAATCGGCGTCAAAGCAAGTCTGTGTTCAGCTTAAGCAAATCAGTGCACAAGAAGAGAAACGAAAGTGAGGAAAGTAAACAAATGACTAACTCAAGACGGCACACGCATATTAACCTGATCATTCCAATATGTGATAGGGCTGTCAAAATTGTCCAAAAATGATGTTCGAATATTCCTTCTCAAAAAAACACACCACATATGTTCAATCTATTTGGATATCTATTTTTGTGCATTATGTCCACAAAACTTAATTCAAGACCATAGACTTCTTGACTGACTCTAGACTGAGAACTGAGCTCCTTAGCAAGCCAGCTAGCTAGCTAACTAGGCAGCAGTGTTGGGTAACGTTACTTTTAAAAGCAACTTGTTACATTACAAGATGACTGCCATTAAAAAGTAATCTGTTACGTTACAGCGTTACTTACTGAGAAAAGTAACTTGTTAGAATACTTTTGAGTTCCAAAAATTAAAACAGAGGGAGTGCGTACGTCTACTTTTGCATGTATTTACTCTATCGTCATTATAGCTTCGTCTACAGCCCATAATCTGTAACTCTGAGGGCTAATAATAACAAAATGATACCTCAATTATGTTTGATTTGAAGTACATATATGACACATGATTCAGAGGGTACCTGGGCTCATGCATATACACTAACCAGTTCATACAACACGTCATTTTTATGCAATTCAACTGCAATTCAAACTTCAAAGTTTGAAGTGCATGAAAGTAAATAAAAACTTTAGCTACCTGATGGACCTGTGTAGCCTTTAGCTGCTAACAATCTGTGCAGAGAGGCACATTAGCTGCAGCAGCCTCTATGAAAACAATGAAACATGGACTTATGTAGATTACAGTAACATTACATCATGTTTCAACATGCAGCGAGTTAACTTGGTCAATGCTTAGTTACTTACTTTCACAATGTAAATTCCTCTCTGCCATCTCGCTAGCTGAGCTACACACTGACACAACCGGAGCTTCGACTAGCATGCAGCTAACGTTAGCCTCCAAGGAAAGAAACAGAAATGAGGCGAATGCTCCAGGGATGTTCCTCTTTGTGGCAACAAAATGAAGAGGGAAATATGGTAAAGTTGGTAAAATGTAACGCAGGGCTTATTTGAAAATGTAACTAAATAACGGATTACTTAAAACTAACGCGTTACATTACTCCTTACAACAAACAAGTAATCTGAGTACTCTTTTCTGCACTTTTCCTCCTCACCCCTACCACGGCCACAGCACACAGATGCGAGATCATCACCGTCATCACCCGCCGACCTGGATGTGCGTGTCGCAGCTTAGTGAGTAAAAGACAGGAGTAGCCAAGAGACCGAGACTGCAGAAGGAAGCTGCCTTCAATATGAAGGATGACGAGTCGCACCTTAAATATGGATTTATTGTGACCGGTGCTCCGAGCCCCCTGTGTGTGATGTGAGGAGACAAGCCGTCTAATGAGATAATGAAGCCCTCAAAACTGTCTCCATCACTCCTCGACGGGGCCGTCTGCAGGAAAAAAAAAGCCCAGCGCTCCACTGAATCACTGATATTGGTGAGTTGCAAAGTTCTGAGAGAAAAATATGTGCTGCGTGTTTAATATCCAAACTTTACTTAAATGTCATAAAAATAGTGACTTACAAACACTATATAGTTTACTTGTGATGTATAAAAACTCGCCCCCCACCGCAAAAATATTATTAATACTATTAACCGGGCACCCACAGGCAAAAACATAAATCAGCTAGCTAACTAGCCAGCCATCCGCTAACATCAGTTAGCCATTTCGTGGGCTGGTAGGTCCCTCCACCTCACCCTCCACCACAGGGAGATTCGAGAGATGGACGCTAGCTAGCCGGCGTAGGGTACCTTGTCTGCTCTCCTCCCGACAAAGAAATCTCCCTGTGGCGGGGACCGTAGACCCAGCGGCTAAATATTTTCACGACAACCATCTGGAATGAAGCAACTGAGGATGTTTGGATATAGTTTTTGCTGTTGTCAAACAGGGCAGCAGATTACGTCAACTCTTCAATGTTTTCTCTGCAAGAAATACTTTTTCTTCATGAATTCAAGGTTACATGAGTAATTGATATAGGCTACAAATTATCATTTTGAGGGGAAAGTATTCCTTTAAAAATGCACCTTTCATAAAGAGCAGCAGGTATCACCAGCTTACATTCCTGTCAGTGCCTGTTAACTTACCAAACCGGTAATGCAACATAAGCCATTTCTTCGTTGGGCACACCTGTACTATCAACAAACGTTAAACAAACGTTTAAGCCATATTTTGTCCAACAGCCACTGTTCAGTCTAAAATATACATTTTACATCGAGCACCACTTCAAACACAGTAACAAATAACTAACTGTACTGACCTGTGTGTGACTTGAATTGATCTTCAGACAGAAACTGATCCGGACCGGAGCTCTGCTGCTGTCAGTCTGAGCGCCGTCCTTCTCTGTGGAAAAGAAAGTGAAACTTGCTCATGAGAAACAGGTTGTTGCCACAAAGAGGCACACACCCACAATTGCATGGTATAATAAGTGGACGCAACAAATGTGATGTCACCCATTGGTTTGTGGACTACTGTTATGAAGCCTCGAGTTGGGAGTTTTGGCCGTCACCATCTTGGGCTTTTGAAACCGGACCTAAGCCAGTGCTGGTGATGTTTCAAAGGCATCACGCTAAACGTAGATTTTCAACCAGCTGACGCTCTTCAACTTTCCCTTAAGTTAGCAGCTAATGCTAGCTAGTTAGCTTTGTTAGCAGGGTGCTACCGAACGCTGAAAAATACATTTTTAGCGAGACGAAAATGTTACAATAAACTTCTATGAAGTGAAAACACACTGTGAAAGGGTCCAAGTTGTTTGAAGAAACCAAAGATAACACCCAAAACAAGTTTAATGTCTATTTAAATGTACACAGGGTTAGCATGGTTAGCATTGCTAAGTCTCTATCGTGTCACTAAAATGGTGAACTGTCAATCACACAGTAGCCACGCCTCAAAGCATCCCCTGCTTTCTGGTGTATTTTCTTCTTCATGTGACCATAATTTACTAAATGAACATCATGCTGTACTGAAGAAGACTTGAAACTAGAGATTGAGACCATAAACTCAGTATGAAACTGTTTACTGAGGTGATAAATCAAATGAGAAGTAGACTTATTTTCTCATTGACTTGTATACAACCGGGAGGCTTCTTGCAACCGCTGGTGTCGCCCCCTGATGAATTTTGGAAAGAATGCAAGTTTAAGGCTCTTCTGCATTGGCTTCACTTCTCAGACCTGGAAGCTCTGTCCAGTATTTTTACTGTTATGGGTTAGACACAACAACAAACAGACCGGGTCAAGCGAAAGGTAGAGATAAATGTTTTATTTCTCTGTAGGGTCTTTTCCATAATGTTGTCAGACACTCTGAGTCTGTCAGTGGCTAAAACACCCGTTTTGTGTCTGCAGCGCTCTCGCTCAATTCTGGACCAGTTTCAAAAGTTGTTGCTTCCATTCGTCACTTAGGCTGCAGTTACACTTGTCTTTTCAGTGTGATTTTTGTGATCAGATGTGTCAGATCAGAAGTCATATGTGTCTGCATGTGTGTGTCTGCATGTGTGTGTCCACATTTGACACTTTAATGCAACCTGCCTGGTCAGATCCCCTGCAGTAGGTTGATCCAAAATGACACTTGGTGCACAAGAGAACCTTTTTCTTTACTTTATATTTTGTTTATTTTGTAATGACAGACGCACTTTGTTGCAGAGAGACCAGCGGAGACTGCCGGTCTCAGCTGTGCTCCAGCTGCTGACAAATCTCTGCTAATTTTGTGATAAACACATTTCATTTCCTATATATTCTTCATAATAAAAGTCCCCCGTTGTTGCGTTATTTATAAGCTTTTATTGTGAATCAGCAAAATCAGGAAATGTTTTAATTAGTAGTAGCAGAGTACTCTAACTTGATGCTGAATTAAGCGAAAATTAAACTGTAAACGGACGCACAGGAGAGATACTCGTCATGCAGACCTACGTTTGATAAATTGTCCAGATTTCTGTCCACACACCTGAGCAATCCGATCAGAATGTGATCCTGACTACTTCGGGATGTGGTCTGGGTCATCGGATCAGAATGTGTCCGATGTCCAGACCTGACAGTTAATGTGTCCTGGCGTGATCGGATGATAAAAGCCACATTGAAATGACAAGTGTAACCAAGGCTTTAGTGTGGCATACATGTAGAAAATGTAACAATGTAACTGCTTTTTTCCCCCCAATAAAAGCTGTGATAAAACCTCTGAGACACAGAAAACATTCTAATCAATGTTTAATGATAAAGACTTTAAGGGAAAAACCTGGACCTTATTTTCTCATGTTTTTGTGTCTAAGGCTGCATTCACACTAAGAATTGCAATGATGTGATTCACCGCAGGGTCGTCCGGCGGCGTGGGAGTGACATTTGTGTGACGTCTACTCTAACCCCCCAGTGTAGCACAGGTGGACTTTATAATTCACACTCATTGTTTTCCGTTAGAGCATTGTTATGATCCTGAGATTTACGACCGCACTTGAAGGCAGCTTCATTTCACAGCAGCGACGGAGAAAGAGAGAGAAAAAAAAAAAAAAGAGACGAGGGACAGTGCTTTGTTTTGCAGCTTGTTAATCAGCTGTTACATGGACCCCTGGACAGATAAGTGCTTGTGTTTCATTTTTTACATGTTACATGATTGGTCACCGCAGCGTGACGTCGGGTTGCATTTCTCCAAAAGTTGACCCACCGCCGCAGCCTAAACCCACTACCCACATTCAAATGAACGCAGAACTTGCATTTTCGCCGGAGCTCCAAAAAAAAATCGGTGTGAACGCGGTGACTAACGTGGACAACATTTTAAAAAATCAGTCCAGTATTGAGGGACAGTGCTGCAGCCTTGAAACGGCCTGCGATGTAATCACTCGGGGCAATTGGGCACCGTCAGTGTTTTTGCCACTGATGGGCTGTTTGGTCTGACAACATTATGGAAAAGACCCTGCAGGGAAATACCTTTGACTTGATGCAGTCTGTTTGTTATTGTGTTTAATTGTGTTTAACCAAGTCTCGCTCAGGGAAAAGTCTCGTTCTGAAATCTCATGTTGCCTCTTCCTCATGGTCGAAATCAGCTCAATATTCAGCCACGACATTGAAAATCTTTTCGATAACAAGCTACTCTTTTAATCGAAGAAAAACAAAAAAAGAACCGACATCAGTTACTTAGGGTTAGGGACAATTTTGCCCAAATGTTTATTATAAGATAAAAAAAACTTTAAGACTTTTTTTGGTCCAGTGAAAAACGTTTGGGCAATTTCATTGTCTGGGAACATTGTGTGAAATAGGTCTCCTCCTCCTGCGCCCGTTCCGCGATGTTAATGCGAGAGGAATTCGGTAAATTATTAAAAAAACAATAGATGTTGCTACTTATTTAGAGATTTTACAAAGCAACATCAGGAAAAAACAATCCTACTTCCCACTTCCTTTGCATTTTTAAGACTTTTGAAAGATTGATTTACGACATTTTATTTTTAGATTAATGATTTCAATGCCTTTTAAGACTTTTTAAGGATCTGCAGGAACCCTGTCCATAAATCTAAAACAATCACACATGTTTGAGAAAATGGTTGGCAGTGATGTAGAGCAGCAGTAAGGCCCTTTACCTCAAATTTAGCAGAACCACATTTCACTTGGTTGTACACATTTGAACACGGATAAACCCCCCAAATGAAAACAGAAACTGGATGCTTGTTAGTACTTTAACCTGGTTTGTCCGTAGCAGCTGCATACTGACCTCTGACAGGATAGTGGTATCATAAGAAGGCTGGTACTTTTCCTTCTCTTGAGGTGTGCGTTTCTCCATCTTTTCCCGGTCCGTCTTTTGCTTACGGTCCGCCCCCTTTGGCTAAACAGGAAGCAGAGAAGAGGACGACAGATTTAATTTTCTGTGAGGAGCCGACGCATGAGGTGGTGTAAAAAAAAAAAAGTCCCCCCTGTGAGAGTGTGCACCTTAAAGACTTTGATTTGGCAGGAGGCAGAGTGGAGGTGCTCTGTGTACTCTCCTCCGTCTCCCTGGGCGAACGTGTCGAACTGGATCCTGAAGGGGACGCCCTTCTCCCCGCCGTGCTTCCTGGGAGTGAACTCCGTGCTGATGCAGTGCACCTGCAGACAGCGGGGAGACCAGAGTGTGATGGAAATATGTGTGGAAATTCAGTGGCACGCACCAACAGATGGCACAAAAGAGAGGTGATGTGTGTGTGTGAGTTCGGGATGTCACGATATGAGATTTTGAGACCACGATTATTAATCAGGGAATTTATTATTCGACACTATGGAAGCATTTTTAATTACAACACCAGTCCTCGTTTTATTGTATTTTTCACACAACATTCTTTTGGTCCTGCAAATAAAAACATGTCAGTCTACTTTATATTGAAAACAGCAGGTTCTGCACACTCGTAGAACTGGAGTTACATCCAGGCAGTGCTGGGGTAATGCATACTTTGTTGTAACGAGTAATGTAACGCATCAGTTTTGCAATTCAAGTAATCCGTTATTTAGTTACGTTTTCAAATAAGCAATCAGTTACTTTTAAAACGTAACCGTATTTCCATTTTCCTTTTGTTGCCTCTCTCTTCTCCTTGTTTCTGTTTCCTTCCTTGGAGGCTAACGTTAGCTGCATGCTAGCAGAAGCTCTGTTTGTGTCAGTGTGTAGCTCAGCTAGCGAGACGGCAGAGAGGACAGACTTTACATCCTGAAAGTAACTAAGCATGACCGAGTTAACTCGCTGCATGTTGAAACATGATGTACTATAAGATACATGAGCCGTGTTTTATTGTTTTCATAGAGGCAGCTGTGCATAATACACAGATCGTTAGCATCAGGTAACGTCAGCTAAAGTTTCTATTTACTTTCATGCACGTCAAATAACTCAACCTTTTTCATTGCAGTTGAATTGCAAAAAATGACGTGTTTTATGAACTGGTTAGTGTATATGCATGAGCCCCTGTATCATATGTTTACTTAATCAAACATAGTCGAGCTGTAAAGAGGATACAGCGTCTGTCATTCTATTATTAGCCTGCAGAGTTACAGATTATGGGCTGTAGATATTTCGTCTGTCATCCTGTTATTAGCCTGCAGAGTTACAGATTATGGGCTGTAGACGAGGCTATAATGACAGTAGAGTAAATACATGCAAAAGTAGACGTACAGTAGGATGCGCGACCTCTGTTTTCATTTTTGTAACGCAAAAGTACTCTGAGTTACTTCTCAGTAAGTAACGCTGTAACATAACAAATTACCTTTTAATGGCAGTAATCTTGTAATGTAACAAGTTACTTTTAAAAGTAACATTACTGCTAATAAAACCATAAAATGGCCCCAAAATACGTTCGCTGCTTCCAGCCGTGATGATTTACTGCTCTTCTCTGATTTATATCTTTGTAAATCGTCACTTTGGGCTCTGGGAACTTGTGATGGCTATTCTTCACATTTTATAGACTGAACAATCATCCACGGACACTTGACAGGTATTGATTCGGCCATAAAAATAATATTGTGTATGATCAACTGTGCTGTTTTTTCTTTTATATAAAACAAATCATAAAACCTTGGAACAAGGTTGTAGCTTTCGCTCCAGTCGGCCACTAATGACACCAAAAGTTTGTGTTTTCCTGCCTGCATGTCACTGGTGGAGACGTCGTTTTTTGACTGCCTCTGGCTGGAAATGCTATCACTGTTCCTCTGGGAGCCCATCTTTGAAAATGGCCACTATGGCCACTCAAAGCCCGCTAAGTTTGTTTGCACTTAATGGTGGCAGAGAGTGCTCGTAAATGAAGACACAGTGGAAGATAGAGAGTGCGTCGTCCCGGGGGATCGTCTCTAAAGTCCTGCAGGAAGAGGTAAATATCAAGCAAAATGGGAACAACGTCAAGTCAAATCTAAACGGAAGAGATTTTATATGCGTGAAAATTTGAATGGCTTGCTTGTACGGTGGTACATTTGTGAAAGTACTTCACCTAACAGCTCTCGTGTCTCATGGGGTGTCGGCGGTTGCAGCGAAAGAGCCGGAGTAGAAAAGTACAACGAATCACAGTTAGATTGTTACAAGATGCATGCATGTACATGCTTGGATATATAAATGTTTTGCCATCCAATTTGTCATCTCTTCATTTTGTCGTGTCTGTGATCTGTCAGCGTCACAGTTTCTATTTTCAAACACGGTCTTCATGTCATCTTTT
>JAOVVB010255209.1:0-19790 GCA_028570985.1 Heterobranchus longifilis
GTCTGGAAATAACAGACCTCGGAATGTGGTGATTGACCAATCAGAATGCAGTATTCAACAAGGCCATGTAATAACATAATATAATATACTCCTTATTGACATGTTTGAACCATGGGAGTTTTTTTTAACACTGATATAGGGTTAGTGTGACATAAGAGATGTCCTTTTTTAGACCTGAAGATCCACATGGATCGAAACGTCTAATAAAATATTCAGTTCTATATTACTAACGTTAAGTAAAGAAATATCAAAAGAACTTAAATTTCTATTCTTGCACAAAATATATATCCAAGCATTTTCAGTGACCCATGTCTATTTATGTCTATTTTCAAAAACTTTCAAGGCCTTGATTTTTCCCCCTCAAATTCACAAACTTTCAAGGACCCCTGGGGAACCATGTACAGTGCACTGTGACGACAGAGTGTTGTTTACCATGAGGCTGGACAGCTCCGCTGCTGTTGGCCGTTGTGGCGATGACGGCTGTTGTTTTGATGGTTGTTGCGTTGATGGTTGTTGGATTGACGGTTGTTGGCTTGACGGTTGTTGTGTTGACGGTTGTTGCGTTGACGGTGGGATCTGCTGCTGTGGGGGCGATGTTGCTGGCCGGGTTGGCGAGGTTCAGAGGGCCGGTGTCCAGGGAGACGTTGAAGGGACCGACAGCGTCTGAACATGAGGGGGACAGAGCGGTGGGATACAATATCATGTCAATTCTTTGGACAACGATACGATATTTGCTGATATCACAAAGTCTGCCACCATACGATTTAGATTTGATTTAATTCGGGGGCCTGCGATTGATATGAGATGATATCATTACCATTTAACACAATCAGTTACATTTATATCTACTCACAAAAAGCAAAAGCTAAAATATGTTTTGACCATTTTATTACTGAGCTCTTCTAGACATTTAAATGAGAAACAATCTATTCTTTTAAATGAAAATAATAAATATAAAGTGGGAAAATACAGTAAAGGTGCATCTTAAAGATGATGTGTATCGATATTTTCACTTTGCATCGATGATATTAGATCGTCGATCATTGAATCGATATATCGCAGATCGATGTATCGTTACACCCCTACAACATAGTCTATAGTTAAAAAAAGAGTCTAAAACAGATGGCATATCAGAAACGAATCACCTATTTCACAACATCACATTGAGTAACTCATCATTTAAACCTTTAGGTCTACCTTGGGCTATATAAATTAAGAAAAAGTTGCATTGTCAGTAGGTTTTTGATATTTGTGTTGTTAAAATGTATGCACAGCACTGTCTTCCATGTCAGTTTACCCCTTTTTCAGTTGTCAAATGTCACTCAGTGCATCACCTTTATGTCTAAAACAGAGAGTACTGCTGACGTAATATCTTGACGATGCAGAATCTTGTGTCAGGTGTTGTTGGCTCCGAGTCTGACTCCTGATGTCTGTTTTTTGTTTCCTCAGGTGAATATGATAAAAGATGATGGGACGGTGATCCACTTCAACAACCCCAAAGTGCAGGCGTCTCTGTCCGCCAACACCTTCGCCATCACGGGCCACGCTGAGACCAAGCAGCTGACGGAGATGCTGCCGGGCATCCTGAGCCAGCTGGGCGCCGACAGCCTCAGCAGCCTGCGCAAGCTGGCCGAGCAGTTCCCACGCCAATGTGAGTACGCACGAAGCTTGGGCGGTATTACGGTATACCAGGGTATTTAGAAATCCCAACAGTATGAATTTCAATACCGTCAAAAATACAGACGCTCCGCTTTATATGGAGATGCTGTATCGTGTGTCTATCACTCGTGGGACTCACGCCAGTGCGTCGCTGTGGGGACCTACAACGTTTCATCAACCATGGCGGAAATAACGACTCGCTGATTTGTACCTGTTGCGGAAGATACGTCTGAAAACCAAACAGCATCATAAAAACATCACCCGTAGGAACACACAGTTCGGTGAATTTCACGACTTTCTTCAGGAAGTAAAGTTACGTCTGGATGACTGCTGGTTTCAGCGCTACTTCATGTACAGATTATGATTTTTAATTACAATTAATGGCTTAAAAGTACGCCGAAATGACTACAGCATGATGCAGATTTGTAAAAAGTATGAATTAATGCTTTGTCACGTCTGACTCCAAGACGACAAGCAAACAACTTTTAAAATGTTTGTTTTCTGAATGGAGTTTGGAGGACATGATGGCTGCTGCTACTACAGCGGTATGAACCCAAAATAAACAGGTTTTTGCTGCGATTTAATTGCAATAAATTGATCAAAACTAAGCTGAAATCTATATCTTGAAGATTAGTAAAAAGTCTGAATTCATGCTTTGTCAGCTCTGACAACAAGTAAACAACTTTTAAAATGCTTGTTTTCTGAGTTCAGATCCATCAATATTTCACCACACAAAGATTGTTTTAGTCATAATACCATATACCCTGGTAAAATAGCAAGACTGTATGAAGGTATGAAAAAATAGATGCCGTCCAAGCCTGGTACGCTCATGCTTAAACCCACACAGTGTTAATGTCAGAGTCTCTGTGGTCGTGTAAGTTTTAGGTGTCAGCAAAGGCATCAGATTTTCTGAATACTTTGATAAGAAGGAAGGGTGCTGTAGAGAGAGAAGCGACCTTTCAGCCACAGGACCAGAGTTCAGGTCTCCATGTTGGCAAACTGCTGACATATAATGCCCCCGACATTAAAGGCAGCTGGTCGCAGCTGAACCTCCCATTCATTTGAGTGGGGGTCGTGTGTTTAGGCTGCAGCGGTGGGGATGCTGAAAAAAAAAACACGGCGGTGTGAGGCGAAAAGTTGAATCTGAATCAACTTTTGGAGAAACGCAACCCGACGTCATGCTGCAGTGGCCAATCATCTAACCAGCAAATCAGAGAGAGAGTACAGTACAGGGGCCGAAATCAACTTCAGTACAATGAGGGTAAAAAACGAAACACAAGCACTTGCCCCGAACTGTCTGGGAGTTTGTGTAACAGCTGACTGCTTCCTGCAACAACCTCCAGCACAAAGCAGTCTCTCTGAATGAAGCTGCATTCAGGTGCGGTTGGAAATGTCGATCATATAAACGCTCTGACGGAAAACAATAATTGTACTACACTGGGGGGGTTAAAGTACACAACGTGATGTCCCACAAATGGGCCATAAGTGACACACCGCCGGCGAAGGCCCTGATCAGACACAACACGTTTGAAAAACGCACAGCCTTTTTGTTGAAGCCGACCAGATCCGACAGGGCGCATTTTAGCAGCCTGGGAGGCTTTCTGTAATTATTTTACAATGAGAGTGAAGCTTTTTGCTCACTGCTTTTGCGTTGGTGAAAGATATTTCCACTTCCATCTGCATTCCTCCAACAACACCGGGTGAAAAGGACCTGAGGGATGCTTTGTTGATTTAAATCCAGCTCTGTGGTGTGTGTGGCATCAGTGCACGGAGATCTCTGCGGACCGGAGCGTTGGACACTGCCCACAAGATTGCACAGAGCTTGTTTAAAATCGACAAAGTATCCCATATCCCGTTAGAAAGTTGAGGCTACGATTTTTTCAGATGCGTCTTGTAACTTGCCTAGAGCAACGTTGAAAGTGAGCTAATATTATCTTAACACAAAACGTGAACTGTACAGCGAGCAAAACACTTCACTCTCATTGAAAACGATTACAAAACGCCACCCCAGGCTGCTAACACATCAGTGTACTTCTGTGTACTACTTTGTGTGACAGCTTTGTTTGTTCAGAATCACTGGAGAACCAGTAAAGATTCAATCTGTAAACATCACTGAGAGAAACTGGTTATAGTGACGAAAACTGAAGAGAACAACAAAGACTGTGAGGAAAGAAACAGAAGATCTGAGCATTTAGAGACTGATTATTAATAAAAGTGCAAATATCCAGCACACTTGAGCTTTGTGTTTGCATGTAAATGAAAGTAAACCCAGTGAAGCAAACAGGAAGTAGGAGCAGCTTTTCCACATGTCAACACTTCTAATCATGTGATATGTTTTGGTCAGTGGTCATGGAATTGTAGACGTTTTGGTGTCGGCCAGGTTTCCTCAGCAAGTTTTAGCAAGTTGTAGACATTTTTGGGGAAATGCAGCCACAGCACAAATGTTTAAAGCAGTATTGTTTGGTGGTTTTTGGTGGAAATGCACACTTGTTAACATACATCTGCAGAAATGATCACAGAATTTACTTTTGCCAATTTTCAGCTCAACTTTTGATTCACTTGTTTGTTTTTTCTTTGTGTATTTTGCAGCAATGGACATGAAAGCAGTCAAGGAGGAAATTGCAGAAGAAGAGGACGATGACGTACCAGGTATACATGCAGATAATTATTGTTTTAATTTACGGAGAGTATTTAAAGTGTTGATTTCCAGGCTTATGCTAAAACTGTACGTCCTCTTTTAAACGCGTCTTTTCAAAACAGCACTACATGTATTTGGTCGTGTTACCGTTTTGTCAGCCACGAAAATAAGGAGTTAAACTTTGTTTGCATCGTTGTTTTGAAATGGTTCATATCAACGCTTCAGTTACAGATTGTACTTATGGACTTTGTTGTTTTGTGTCTCGCAGATCTCGTGGAGAACTTTGATGAAGCCTCAAAGAATGAAGCAAACTGATGAATCCTTTTCCCCCTCCGTCAACCGTTTTACCTTTTTTTACCTCTTACGGACTCACAAGAGGGCCTTTCCTCTTGTGGGGAAACGGTTGTTAAAGGTGCGACGCATCATCATCATCATCTCCGGAGACGTGACCCACTGCGGTTTAGCCTGCCACAACAGCATAACTACTACATGTACATACAGTAGGTTTTGATTTCAGTAGGCTGTGAAATCGTGGACACGCCGAGAAACGAGGATCCGCACGACTCTCAACACCCAAAGGACTCCAACTACTTTAGAAATAATACGCTTTCTACATGGTTAACATGGCTAGTATTTAAGAGATTGTTTATGAAATTACAATTAAAGTGAATGAAGAATTCACTTTACATTATAGCGGTGATAATGAATTTAATAAAACATTTTTGGGCTACTGATGCATCTCGTTATTGCTTGACTTGTACACGAATGGGGAAATAAAACATCAGCAGTGTTTTATTTCCTCACGTGTGCTTTGATGAACACATTAGAAATAGTGGATGAGGCCTTTATGTAAAGAATTTGTAACTGATGCTAATTTTATAAATAGAATAAACCGTTAAGCCTATAAAAAGCTCCACAGTGGGCTTCTTCCTTTACACTTCCTTGAATTCAAAGATATCTGAGCTGTTATGTAGCACAATAGTCTGGAAGTTGAATCAAATGATACATTTACACTACAAACGCACACAATTACATTTTAAAACTAAACTTTATTTTGTTAAAACCATGCAACTATTTAAAATTTGCATCAGTTTGATGAATGTGCTAATCTGCTGTGTTGCTATAGTCTGCTATGAGAATCCTCAATCAACAGTGGTGGAAGAAATATGCACATCCTTAAAGATGAAACATTTTAAATTATGTAAAAATACTCTGTTACAAGTAAAAGTCCTGCATTGAAAATATTACTTAAGAGTATAAACGTATAATCAGGAAAATGTACTGTAAGTATTAAAAGTAAACATACTGAATTCAGAAAAAAGGACCCCTGTGAAAAATGTCCCCAGTGACTGTTACTGTGTGTGATATCAGATTATTATTACTCATGGTTATTATCATTATGGATTGATTGTTTGGTTTGTAAAAATTCAAAAAAATAGTGAGAAATCCCATCACAATTACCCAGAGGCCAAACTGAAACCTCCAATTTTAGTTTTGTCCAACTGACAGTACTAAAGTCTCACAATTATAAAACAAATAATATATATTTTTAGCAAATTTAGACATTTTTCATCAAATGTTTTTGCATGAAAATAACAATTATCAAAATAGTTGCCAATGATTGTATTATATAAGGTCTTCATGTTTTGTATGCAAAATCTTAATTTGTAAAGTAATTAAATCTGTCACAGAAATGTAGAGAAATTTACAATATGAAATGTAGTGGAGTAGAAGTATAAAGTAGCATGAAAATAAAAGACTCAAGTACCACAAATGTGTACTTAAGTACAGTACTTGAGTAAATGTACTTAGTTACATTCCACCACTGATTTTCATCACTGTTCAAACTAATGATTGGGTGTGCAAATAAGGAGGGGTTAAATACTTTTCCACATCTCGTTTCATTGATCAGCTGTGACTCTGCTGCATCGTGCTGCTGTCAGTCTGTACAGCGAGACGGCCGTCACAAGGTTACCGGGTTACCGGGGATCACCGGGCCATTTTGGCTCGTGTGTGTGTGGTGAGGGGGGGACGGAGCTGCGGATCCGCCCCGGGGCTCAGCACTCCACCTTCAGCCCGGTTTGAGCCAAAATGTCCTGCTGCTGCGGCTGGACCTCAGTGCAGGAGCTGCATGGAGCTGAGCCGCTTTGCGTCTAGTTACACAGAGACAGCGGGGGCAGAACCGGAAACTGCCTGCTGTCGCCTTCAAAATAAGAGCTAAAAAACAACACGGGTAAAGTTTTTAACCATGTTAACATGTCTATGGTGTTTTTTTATGTGTTACAAGACATATAAGTGAAATGAACAGTCAACACCATGGCTGAGAATTTCTGCCTTGAAACTGCAGTGTGCCAACCACAGTCAAAAATCCAAAGCCTAGATGTGCTTCCAGCCCCTTTTCAGTTTAAAATTTTTTTTTATTTATTTTTACTTTTTTGTGTGCGAAAACCATGTTAAACGAAATATTAATAACAGCAGAGTATTTTTTACATAGTTTAAAAAGTGTATGGAGAAGGTCTTTAAAAGAATACCGGTATTTAGATTAAGGGTGTAAAAGTAAAGGACAGGGGAATCTGTTTTTATCGGTATGATTAGATGACATGTATTCAAAATAAAGCTTTTAAATGCTGGTGGTGAAATGATTGCAATAATTACAATTTTGAAGTACCTGTACTTCAATTTCATGCTACTGTAGTTTATACCTCTACTTCACAACATGTTAGAGGCAAATATTGTACTTTTTACTGCTTCCACCCGCTACAATATTAAAATGTGGCTCACACATTGATGCATCGGCAAAAACAATACAATAATGACAAATATAATACAACACTGAAAGGGGCCAATCTGCTGCATAATTACTGCTTTTACTTTTGATAGGCCTACTTGAAGTACATTTTTCTAATAATACTTCTCTAGACATGTTTAATTTAATTGATATATTTGTTTTTCCACAAAATGTTTTTTCTTCTAGATTTTTACTATTAGGTCTACATTTTAAATGCAAAAATGTTCAATTATAAATTACATCTATTCCTTCTCCCTCATTGAAAAAATATAGAATCTATGAATATGCTAATATTACTCATTTCAAGTAGTAGAAACAAGATGTCTCCTACGTCACTGACAAGTCAATATTCAGTCTATGTGCACTGCAGATTTTAAGTTTCCAGTTTCAACATCACACCTATGTAATGTGCATCCAAACTATTCATTGATAAATCACAAAATCACCTGTATGCACCATAAACTTCACCTTTAAGTAAATTAATGTAAAAACAACCTTCTAGTGTCAAACTCTAGTCTGCAGCACATACAGCAATCTGCACAGTGAAGGTCAAATATATAAGTCTCTGACTGACTTACAGAAAATAATGTGCAATAATGGGACATTATATAATCAAGGACAAAATCATGAAGATTCTGAATTAACCATACTGTAACGAATGATATTGTACATGTTTATCTATATATCTATATTACCGTTACCCGTTTATATTTTATGATCCAAGCTTCAATATATTTTTGTCATTGTATATATTTGGGATTTGCACTTTATTGTTATTTTATATTTTGCACTCTTTCCTACATTGTATTGCAACTCATCTGCAGAAATTTCCCTCAGGATAAATAACGTTTCTTATCTTAACAATAAGCAAAACAAAACACATTTAAATAAGATTTTGAATACATGAGTTTTACTTTAACATAATATTTTTTACATTGTACAGCTACACGTTTACGAGTAGGACTTTTATTTTGAGATATATCCGGTAACTGGAAGTCGTGGATCTCCATTGTGGTTGTCTTGACGTTGCTCCTTATTTTTCCCAATATTAAACCTTGGGGGAGGGAACCTCGAGTGCTGTCGCACAACTACGGCAGACTACAGGCTGTACTTTCCGACTTGCGCTGTTTGAGTTAGGCAGGCAGCGGAGGGTCTACACGAGGATACTCAAAATAGCCTTCAAATGCGATTAGGTATGACGGATACTGACGGAGGGGCTCCGCGGGACTGCACGTAAAGATGAGGATTCCTCCGGTGAGTAACTGAAATTGTTTTTATGACATTTCACAGGTCTGTTGTTGCTCTAAACCCGCCATTGCAACATGCAAGTGTTATATTAACTAAGCCGAAGTCAGTGTGGACGGGTGTTGTGATATTTTATGGTATGTTTAGCTAGCTAAACGGTGAGGGATACCGAGAAAGGTGGTGTTACGGTAACACTATTTTACGTTCAATTGCACAGCACGTTAACGTTGCTTTACGAGCTGTAGCTAAACATTCACTAAAAACGCTAGCAGTGCGGTGGAAGGCAATACACTTTCAGTGACTACGAGAAATGGGCTGAGTTAAACCGAGGAGAAATGCTTTTCAAATAACGTTAACCGTTCAAACTGGCCGTTAGCCACACCGAGGCAGCGGCGGTGTGAGTGTCCGTCAGAGCAGCAAGTCGCTGCCGTCACTCGGCGCACGACTACCCGCTCAACCGTTGGAGCTAATACGAGCTACCTTATTCCCCTGATACACCCTGCTGCTATCCAGTGCTGTTATTTGCTCTCAACATTTTTAAATTTCTACCATTTTTCTACCGATCGGCTTGGTGATAACTGTTTTTGGAAACTTACTCGTGGCCTTTTGGTGTGGACGTTAAATTCAGCTAGCAGCCCAGCTAATACAACTAACTATCCAAGTTCTGGTGCAAGCAAAAACCTCCACTGTTGTGATTTTGCAGCTGTTACAGTCATAACCTACCATGTTTGATAACACAGAGTAGTTTCCCATGGGTTTACCCAGCCTACCTGTGAATAATATTTACCATCTGGGGCTGTGTTTGGCCTGCAGGCAGCAGCCACAGTGCCACTTTATGGTTGCATAAGCTAATGGTCATCTATGTAGCTCTTTGGTGAGGTTTGTTGGTGCCATGTCTTTTGCATTGACCTCATCATGTGGTCTCAGGGCCTTTAGTCAAGCTCTGGAGGTGGATTCGTGAAGAAGTGGGCCCATCCCAGTGCCACCTTGAATAGTCATCTGCAGTGAGGAATTTAAAAATGAATTTGTCACTGAGGAGAAAGCCAGATCAGATAATATCAAAGTGTATTTTCCCCCCAAAACCATCTGGAAAGGCTTAGACTTTATTACACCCATAATTTCCTTGGCATCTCTCCAGCCTTGAGTCCATGCTGGATGTGAAACATACACAGTACATTAGATTTTTACCTGCATCTCACTGCATCTTCAAGCAGTATTAAAACCCGAGAGGGGGGGGGGGGGATCAGGATCAGGCCCCCCATGCAAAGACCAGCTCTCGTGTGTGCAGAGACTTCCCAGATGTAGGTTACTGTACGATTTCAGAGAGTATTACAAGTCTCTCCCCGATGACAGCCCAGCAGCCTGTCTCTTGCAGTTTTTTCTGTCTTGTGGTGGTTAAATGTAGATCAAAACATAAGGGAGAAAAGAAGATGATAATAGCTTTTGACACTTGCTGTGAAGCAGAGCAGCTCTTTAATGTAACAGGAGGACAGCTACTCTCTTTACTTTTACCGTCTTCAAATCTCAACAGATTACCATTTCAACCTCTCTCAAAGAAATTGTCTCTTTTTTTTAAATTATTGAGGCGAGTGTGACCTTTTGGAGGATACAAACCTGTGGCGTTTTTTTTTAATGTTTTACTTCATAAATCTCTACTTCGGAATTGCAAGGAGGAGGACAACTCCCAGTGTACTCCCAGTCAGGCCGTTAAAACATTGCATAATAATGTGTCACTTAGTCATGCGATCATGTTGTTGGAAAGTGATGTCAGTCCATTCTTAAAGAGAGGAAGTGATCATTTGAGGTTTCCTGTGTTCACCCTGAGTAGACGGCGTCTGGAGCACGTCTGTGTCGGGAGCTTGGGAAGTTTGTAGCGCCAGGAAAAAAAGGAACGGTAGAAGAAGAAACTTGGTTCAGAGGTCTGTTTTCTTGAAGAATTATTTTACACAAGAACTTACAAATAAAGAGGATTCCCTGTAATCCAAAACCCCCAGTGAATCATACAGCAGTTTAATAATGTATGGCCTCAACCAATTATTTACTTTATTGATTGATTTAGTTTTTAATCATTTTGTTTATAAAATGTCATCATAATGAATCTGCAGATTATTTTCTTGATTAATTGATTCATCGTATAATATCTTAAAACATTTCTCACAGTGATGTCTTCAGTTTACTTGTTTTATCCAACCAGTAGTCCAATAGCTTAAGACTTTTAATTTGCCGTCACATATGACAAAGAAAAGCAGCAAATCCTTACATTTGAGAAGATGAAATTTGAGAATATTTGGGTTTTTTGCTTGAAAAACTACTGAAATAATTAGGCCTTAATTATGAAAATAGTTGCCAATTAGTTTTCTGTTGATCGACTAATTGTTGCAGTTGTAGTCCAAAATTTAAAAAATATACTCAGTTTGCTGGCATATATGACAAAGAACACACATTTGAGAGGCTGAAACTAGGGATGGGACAATAATGGATTTTATCGTGGATCGCAATAAACACTCACAATAAGTTGATCGGTGACTTTCCATTATTGGGATAATCGTGAATATCGTGAATATCCTCACGAATTGACTGCAATAACAATATTTTCATTAAAAAAAAGTTGCAGGCCTAATGTTTTGAGAAAAAAACTCAATTTTATGAGAGCATTTTAAAAATATTTTGAGAAAAAAAACTCACAATTTTATGAGAAAAAAACTCATAATATTTCAAGAAAAAAGTCACAACAAAGCAAAATGTAAGGTAAAGTGATTCCAGTGTGTTTTAGTGCCGTTTGAAGCATATTTCATTGATTATCGGAATAATATCTTGAATCACAATTATTTTGGCCAGGATAATCGTGACATGAAATTTTCATATCGTCCCGTGCCTATTGGAACCAGCAAATATTTGGCATTTGGCAATCAATCAATCAGCTTACAATGAGATTTATTTGCCCATGAGACATCTACATTGACATTGACAGTATCAGAAATGTTAGTTGAGATATGTGTTTTGAGCATGAAAGTTAATTCCTGATTCCTGATTGTGTGACAAAATAATCTTAATTTATGCTCCACTTTCTAGCTTTTTCCCCTGCAGCTTTCAACCACATCACATGGTCTTCATTATGTCATAACACCTGATCCAGTTTGTATTTGCTGCAATAATGTGATTGAAAGAAGACGTGAGATTATTTAATCATATGTAGTAATGTTTGTGGATGGTGGGGATCTCAACATGTAAGGATAAATGTTATGCCTGCCTGTGTTTTGAGAGACACTGGCAATGTTTTATACATTTTGAATACCCTTAATAATAATTATTGCGCTTTTTATAGGTGTGGTTTATATGTACGTTAGGAAGAAATATGCACATTTGATTACTGTCAAGGAACTTGATGATTTCAACTTGTTTGTGTTGCGGTTTATATCATATATTTCCAAAATCTGTTTTCTTTGCTGGTAAGTGTGCTGACTTTGCCTCTGTATTCCATCAGCTGTCGACTCTTAACCGGGTTATGATTCCTCATGAGCTCTCTTTAATACTTTAAGAGCTGAGACCAAGTCTGAATACTTAGGGACATTTATGCAGGACATTTATTCTTAATTTGAAGAAGAAATCTTAGGTCACTCTCAGAATTTTGCTGTATTTGAGGCTGACATTTTGAGCTTTATACATATTTTTTGTTATTTTTTAGACTTGTCATATCAAGAAAAGCACAGGTGGAATTGATAACATTAATGATTTGGAGAGGCCCAGTATGTACGCTACCAGGATCCTGGAAATGGTGCACTTAAAGGTTTTGCTATTATTAAGGATATTCAGGGTTCCTACACAGTATGGAAGTATGGAGAAGTATGGAATTTGATTTTAGTAATTTCCAGGTCTGGATAAGTATGGAAAAATGAAGAGTATGGAAAAATATTTGTTTTTCCAGACTATTGCCACCATTGTTTTCTAAAATATAAAATTCAATACAAAATCCGGACATCCGCGACCAAATTATTTTGAAAGAAAATGCAGCAATATTTTTGAATTGCATAGCATCACAAATAACCAAATATGAATCTTGTCTGAACATTTATGAGTGATGCACTGATATAGTCATCAGAAAAAGCAAACAGACTATCTTTTCTGCAAGAGGAAACCTTTAAGGCTGCATTCATCGTCGTTTCCATGGACACAGTGAATAAACAAGGCTGCACAGATGCTGTGAAAATTACATTTAAAAAAAAACGTTTTTCAACTCATTTTCGGTTCTTATCTATAAAACAAACTAAACAATCCTAAAGTTAAAACCTGGTTGGAAGGATTCCAAATGGGAAAAGAAAGCTAGATGCAAACTTTGTGTAAAATTGTTCGACTTCTCCAACATGGGGGAGGCAGCGATTATAAACCATATACAAGGGCAAAAGGCTTCTTATACGTAATCTACCGAGAAGTCTGGAAATTTGAGTCTGGAAAAGTCTGGAATTTTGAAATGAAAAATGTGTAGGGACCCAGGATATTACACACAAAATGTATGCTGCTGTGAAAAGGGCCAAAACGTGGAAAAACACAAAACGGCATCTCAGAAAATAATGATTGGCAATCAAAGGAAAGAAGAAAAAAGATAACTATTATCCTAAAATAATAGTATTACTCAATTACACCAGGTCCACATTTCTAACCAAAGATAGACGTCAGTGATTGTAAGGGAATTCCACCTGATATGTGAGGAAGTGAATGCAGCTCGCTCACAGGAAACAACAGCCGGAAACAGTGTCTCGTTCTGACAGCGAGGACTTAATGAACTGCTGTAGCATTCTACTTTGTCCAAGCCTCCTCGCTGTTTATGCCCTTGTCTTATTTAATTTCGCTGCCATGCCAGGATGTCCAGTCAGGCATGGTTTATCGTGTTAGTAGTCTGTTAGGCCATTTCATTATTAGCATGTCTGGCTGACACTGGAGGCTGGTGCACAGAGAATAGGGATCAACCTTTACACAAATTCACAAAATACCATATATGTTTTGCCCTTTTACATATATGTTTTTTATTATCATTATATTGACACACAAAAATATGGAAAATGAGGTAGGCCACATTTCGTAATTCATATGTGCAGTGACAAATCAATCAAGTTAAAATACCAAACACCAACATTCCCTGGATCTGGCTGCGATAGGGTAAATTGAATCATTCAGAAAACAAGCATTTTAAAAGTTGTTTACTTGTTGTTTCGTGGACAGACCTGACAAAGCATGAATTCAGACTGATCCGTTTATTGCAATTAAATCACAGCAAAAATCTGTTTATTTTGGGTTCATACCGCTGTAGTAGCAGCCATACCCTCCAAACTCCATTCAGAAAACAAACTTTTAAAAAGTTGTTTACTTGTTGTCTTCTGGACACACATGACAAGCATTATTTCATACTTTTTTACAAATTGGCATCATGCTGTAGTCATTTCGGCATACTTTTGATCCATTTATTATAATTAAAAATCATAATCTGCACCTCAAGTAGTGCTGGTTACTTCCTGAAGGAAGTAGTGAAATTCACAGAGCTGTGTTCCTCCGGGTGATGTTTTTAATCCAGACACGACGCATTTTAGTTTTCAGACGTGTCTGGGACTTCCACAACAGATACAAAGCAGCAATAGTCGTTATTTCCACCATGGTTGATGAAAGAAACGTTGTAGGTGCCTACAGCGACGCACTGGCGGAAGTATGTGAGTCAGAGGAGCGTCTGTATTTTTGACGATATTGAAATTCACACAGGATTCATTAACAGGATTTCTAAACAACCTGGTATACCATAATACTGTGATACCGCCCAAGCCTAGTACACAACACTATCTTAAAGGGAACCCCAACTAAGACTTGTAGGCCTTATTAGATTAGAGTTCGCAACAGCTATATAAGTGTGATATAAAAAAGACTAAATGTTTGCAGGTGCAGGACCATTTTGCTTTGCTGTGACTGACACTCTCTCATGCACATATGTCTCCTTTAAAGCATCTTCCCAAGTTTACATGTCTAAAAATACAACTCCTTCACGCACTTTGACTAAAGATGCATTATTCAATGCCTCTGCAGAGTAATTAAATCTTAATCAGGGACTGGGTCCTGTCCTCATGGAGACGTGTGTGTGTGTGTTTACGTGTGCACTGCCCCGCAGTCCACTGGGGCTTTTCTGCCTCTTACGGTGCAAGACGATTTCTGAAGTCTGTTATTCCGTATAGAGGGAAACCTCTGTGCTGAAGTAAAAGCTGCAGAGGTTGGACGAGGTTAAACTCCAGTGCTTAGATGTTACTCCCATTCAGTGATGGGCTCAGGTGATGTGAAGGTAATTTACTCTGCCCAAACTGGATCGTCTCACGCTGCTAACAGGCTGACACGCTGCAGCTAAAAGTTGAGTGACTGAGAAGTGTTCGGGCCAGGGTGTGTTGAATCAAACGGATCAGAAAAAATGAATTCAGTAATCTGAAGTAAGATTGTGATTGCAGTGGTTTGCAGGTGACTCTTGGGTTAGTTTCCTACATACAAAGGTTTCATTAACTGGTAGTAAGGCTGCACAATTAATCTCATTATTAACGATTAACACTCATTTCTGAAGCCATTTCAGCCATTTTTGCTTTGGGGAGTTGCATATTTAGAATGAGTGCTCATAATAATAGTAATAATAATAATGGACCAAAATTATGTGAAATTGCATAATTTTAATTGGAAAGCGTAAAATGTTAGGACTGCACCATTCATTGAAATAAGACTGTGATGATCATATTGCTTGTACTGTCTGCATGAAGACAATATGGACTGTATTTTTTCTTTAAAAATTGGTGACCCTAAGAATTGTGGGAGAAAATCATCTCAATTTTGAATGGAAAAAATTGTGATTCTCATTTTGACCAGAATCGTGCAGCCCTAACTGGTAGTATGTTAAATCACTGTTAGAGTAGATAAAAAAAAAAAAAGGTGATCACAAAGTCTTGAAAGTTTGGAAAATGCTTAATTTTAACCATGATTTCAAGGTTAGGAATATGCTTGAATTTGAATACATACTCCTTGAAATGCTTGATTTTCAACATAATCTGGTGTGTCATCTACACAATCACTCACATAAACAAAAAAACTTTTAATATTTGAAATGAAACAATCCTGTCGTCATTTTTGTTTGTTGTCTCCTGGCGTCTCAGACGTGGAGCAGACCCTAACCCTGAATGAGAAAGTAAAAGAATCAAAACATACGATCAAAGTTAATATGAACAGCTGCAAATATACAAAGTGTCAATAGTATTGTATTGATTTAGGGCTGGGCGATATGTCCAAAATCTTCTATCCCGATATAGGTAATTCCATATGTTCATAACAATATATATCACGATATAGCATGTTTTCTGGTAATTCAGTAAATAAATACTCTATATGAAATAACTGCATGGTAAAGCCTATTTTTCTATAGCCCTGTGCAAATTAAATACTTGACAAATGAAAAGTACGAGTAAAGTAAGAGTATTTTCTCATTGAATTAAAAACTTTAGGGCAAAATGAACACAACGTGCAAGGATCAGAATGTAAAGCGCCGCCCAAATGAAGTAAATATTGTTGTAATGCAGTTTGGCTGCTGGTATTTCAACATCCCGATAGAAACAATATGTGGTGAACTTTATTTTTCACAATTGCATTTATTTTATAGTAACAATTTAGATGTGATGACAAAGGCTTTGATAGTCTGGAACTCTTTGGTTTAGGTACCTTAAAAGTGCTCTTGATTTTAGCTGTACAAACCATGCATATGCAATGGTTATTAAATTGTCAGTGAATATTTATTTTAGCAAGCAGAGTTCATTCTTGTATTGACTGAGAGTTGACGTCACTTAGCGCGTGTTGCTAATCTGAGTCATCATACTCCATCTGGACTGTGCTTGCCTAAAGGTTTGTAATATGCATTAATTAAAGCACTGTTGCTTTGTTTCATTCACTAATGAGCTATTTATTTAGTAGATCTTCTTAATTTAAATAGTAGATCATCTTAATTTAAAGGGGGGGGGGGGTTGACCCACGGTACACACTACATGTGTAGCCTCCTGTCCTGTGCCTTCACTGTTTTGTGCTGACATCGTGCCCACGCTTGCACCTTAAACTAAGCGGAAAATGTGTTGACTCTGCTCCTTTTGTCCGAAGCCTTCGCTCTGCGGAATATCTGGTCTCTGGTGTAATCCGTGGTCGCTCTTGTCCTTATGAGAATGACCCTGAAGTTCAGCTTGGCTGTTACTCATTTGCAGCCACACACACACACACACACACACCATCACATCCTCACTCCAAGGTCTCCTCATCATCAAGGACAGAGCAGGCAGGTTTACTGTGCGGTGATTCAGGCTTCGGCTGTTTTCCATTCATGCCTCTGATTGCCTTGTCGAGCGCGGGTGGGTAATGGCTCACTATGTATGATAATGTGCACTACACATGATCAGCTGGATGTGCTGTATTATCTATTGAAGCACGGTGTTGTTCATGAACTAAAGTGTCCTACACTTATCTAAGATTGTCTTCTGATTCATCATCAGCGTGATGGGTGGAGACTTTGAGCTGTCTGATTCTTTATTTCAACATAATTGTGTATCATATGCTTGAAAATAGCGCTGCAACTAACTTTTTTTTTTTTCATTATCGGCAGGGTTGGAAATTAGCGCCAGCCACCAGCTAAATGCTGGTAAAATATGCAAGTGGCTGCTAGATTTGCTTCACTCACCAGCCAAAAAAACCCAATAGTAATCTCTTGAGGAGTTGGTAGGTTTTGGAATCCACCAGGTGGCAGGTGGACAAAAAGTTAATTTCCAACCCTGATTATCGGTCATTTTGGGTATAAAACATTGAAACTGCCTGTTATCATTTCCAAGAGCTCAAGGTGAAACCTTTAAATCGTTAGTTTTATCCAACCAACTGTCCAAAACCTAAAAGTTATTCAGTTTACTATTAGGGCTGCCCGATATGAGGAACATATCTAATTGTGATTCTTTTGACTGATATTGCAATTGTGATATGATTCATGCTATTGGAGGGAATGAGAATTTTTGCATCATTATTCTAATTTTCATTGAAAAATGTATTAAAATGATCATGGTGTGATTTTTGCAAGGACCTGTAACAAACAAAAAATGTTCATAAGTCTGTAGAATACGATTTGTAGGCTGGGATACACAATACTTCATTCAAATGGTGTTTTCACACATTTTGCCTGAAACAAATATTGCGCCTCCTACGATTTGGATATTGAACTAGTCCAAATTGCGATTTCGATAAAATTCAGATTAATTGTGCAACTCTAACTTGCAGTTTTGCCCAATAAAATTCAGATGCTGAATATGTACACTTTTCACTCACAGGAAGTGAAATATTAAGCACTTAGCTGGCTTTACTTTTCTATAATTTAAAGTTCCTGTACTGTAAGCATGTAGGAAATGCTGTAACCAGACTGTGTCACCGTGTAGTGAAACTAGCAGCATGCTTTGCCACACAGGCTGAGAAGCAGCTCTTTTACTGAACAGTGTTTCCCGTCTGTGTGTAAGGTGTGGGCGCTGGGCGCTTGCCAGACTGGGTGAAGTGAGACCTGAGAGGGAAACCCGCTGAGAAAAAAACCACCACCTGGGACTGCTGAGGAGGACCTCTGTGCAGGTGAGGACTGACGGAGAGAGGGGCATTATTTCATGGCTAAATGTATACACAGGATTTTCACCGGAGTCAGAAATGTATAGAAAAGAAGGACCATTTCCCAAGTTATAAAACAAACAACTCATCATGATATAGTTCACAATATCTGGATAACGTACAGAGCATGCTGGCCTTGGATGATTGGCTTTACACCAAGGTAAATTTAACTTGTGATATGACTTGCATACTGTTTTACTATTTCAGCTATCCTCAGGAGTTGAGAACTGTCAACAGCTGTCAATGACTACATTTACATGCACACTATATTCCGGTTTTTGCTCTTATTCTAAAAAAGACAATATTCCTACTAAACTGTTTACATGGCTAATGAAAATCAACATTCCACTAATATATTCCTGTTTAAATGCAGCCGTCAAAATCTGATTTTAAAAAAAGTTTATACCCTAGGGCTGCACGATATGAGGAAAGTGTGTGATATGCAATAATGTTGTTGAATATTGCGATAACAATATTACTTGCGATAAATTTCTTTCATTATTGCCAAAATACAACAAATTGCTTGTTGAATTAAAAAAATAAACATTTTATTGAACAAACTGAACTGAACACAAAAGGCGCAATTAAAACAAAAAGAATAATAGTTACATTTTAAAGAGCAATTTTCCACCGTCCACTGACTTTCGCGATGTGTCGCAGTCTTTTGCGATGTGTTTACTGCAGAAGTTGATATTGCGATGACGATAAAAATAAAAAATAAAATGACATATTGTGCAGCCCTGTTATACCCATACTTCCCTTTTCATTATCCCTGTGGCCCCCGAGCGATTACAAAAGAGAGGACTGCATGGGACGGGAAATGAGAAGTAAGGGCCAAAGAGGGGATGTTTCTACTTAAATCATATGACAGTGAGATATGAAAAAGGCAGTATGACATCAGCATACAGTCTGGAAATGTGAAGGGATCTGGTCTTAAGGGCACGCTCTTCCTGCCTGTAGGTTCACACGGCCGTCGGCAGGGTGGAGCTTCCTGACCCATGGAGAATTACTTCCAGGCCGAGGCCTTCAACCTGGACAAGGTGCTGGACGAGTTCGAGCAGAACGAAGGTGAGACGCTGCGGTTTAATGGAGACGAGACGGGGACAAACGCAGGAGTCACTGTGCTTGAGAAAAGACGGATGGGACACGGTGGGAAGTTTCAGAGGAGCTGTGGTCTGGATGCTGTTACAGAACACATGAGGAAATCAGCCACCACCCAATGAGTTTGAGCATTTACAGGTGGTGATTTGAGGGTGTGTAGAGAGGGAGGAGGACTAATTGGATTACCAATTTCCAGTGGTGGAATGTAATAAAGTACATTTACTCAAGTACTGTACTTAAGTACAAATTTGAGGTACTTTACTTTATACTTCTACTCCATTACAATTCAGAGCGAAATATTTTACTTTTTACTCCACTGCATTCACTTGCATACACAGCTTTAGTTACTAATTACTTTTAGAGCTGCAATGATTAGTCGACTAATCGATATTAGTGGATCTATGGAGCATTAATGGCCAACTATTTTGACAATCATTTAAAGTAATTTTTCATGCAAAAATGTCAGAAAAATGCTGTTTTCAGACTTCAAATATGGAGATTTCCTGCTTTTCTCTGTTTTCTATCATATTAAGTTATTTATTTAGCTTTTGGACAAAACAAGACATTTCAAGACATCACCTTGGACTTTGAGAAACTGAGAATGGCATTGACATTTTATGGACCAAATGATTAATTGTTGAATTGAGAAAATAATCTGCAGATGAATCAATAATCAAA
>JAOVVB010255227.1:0-19789 GCA_028570985.1 Heterobranchus longifilis
CCAGCTAGCAAGCTGTGCATAATGGCAGACGCAGACGGTGCTATAACATAATGAATTTTATGATGAAGGCCTAATATCAGCTTCCCCTGTTTCAAAAGCTAGCAGCCGCCACTGTACAGTACGCAAACTATAAATAGTGACAAAATTGTGCAAGATAGATTTATAGCATTTTTAAGTACTACAACAACATAAAAGTTCTGTTAAATTTTTAACAAAAAATAATTAAAGATTGTCGACATTACAGCAAGCATGACTCCGAGAAAAATGTACAAAATATTGTTTATTTGTCTATTTGTTTGTCTGTAATACTTCTTACAAAACTGTCAGAATGGATTTATCTCATTTTGCAGGAAAATCCTTTAGGCACACAATCACTGATACATTTTAACTGTAGAAATATACAAAATTTAATTTTATTACTAAATTTATACATTTTTCTATTTATTTAAAATATCATTAAATAAAGTGTTTAACACAGTTGATCGTTCCCCATTTTTGTGTTATTTATCAGTGTACAGTACTGTGCAAAAGTTTTGAACCACCCCTCATGAAGACTTTTGCACAGTACTGTATATTTGAGAATTTTGCTGTATCTGAAATCATACCCGTCTTCACGTCTTTACTATTTACAATATAAAAATGTTCTTTCTATAGGGCAGCAGGAAATGAGACACCACGCTGAATTTTCACAGTGTGAGCTCTGGAAATGCATTCATCGTGACACGCTGTTACATAAACTACCTGAATGTTACAAATTGCCTGGCAACCTGATACCACAAAAAAAGAAGAAGAAGGATATTGCTGACATTTTGTCTGTATTCGATACAACAATAATAAATACAAGTTTTGTTTTTTTTAATGGAGTCATTAAACCATACTTTATTTAAATTTACAGTATAGTTGTGTGTAAAAGTTAGTGCTCCCTCTTTTTTAATTCTATGTTTTGGGGTTTTTTACTATAAGTAATCGTTTCCTGTATGACTTTATCTTATGACTTTCACATAACTTTGGTCTATTCTTTTTTACAACATTGCATCAGCTCATTGAGATTTTTGGGCATTCGATCATGCAGGGCTCATTCAAGCATTTCAGTTGGGTTTGAGGTCTGGACTTTGACTTGGTCATTCCAAAACCTTGATCCTTTGCATTTGCAGCCATTCTGATGTAGATTAACTGGTGTGCTTTGGACCGTTGTCCTGTCGCAAGACCGAATTTCGAAAAAGCTTTAGCTGTCGGACAGATGGCCTCACCATTTGCCTCTAAAATATTCTGGTATACAGCGGAGTTCATGGTCGACTTGCATGGTGCCCAGGTCCTGGGGCTGCAAAAACAAGCCCAAATCATCACCCCTCCAACACGATACTTAAAAGTGGCTGTTTTTGCTGAAATGCTGTTTGGTTTTTGCCAACCTCGGTGCTGGGCAGTAAGACCAAATAACTCGTGCATAACTAACTTGTGCACATGACTGTACAGTATATACACTGCGTTTTTTGGGGGGCGGTGTATATACAGTGTTTTTCTTTTTTAAACAAATATATAAATGAATAAAAAAGTGATCAATCTATAGATTACAACCTTTACAATGGGAATTTGGCACAAAAATGAGAATTCAGTACAAAAGTCAGCAACTGAATGCTACAGTGTCACAGATCAAAAGACAAATCATACACATGCAGATGAAATTTCTGAAGAATTGCCAAATTCATGAACCCCTATAATTTCTGCATGGTTCCTGCATACGGAATGAGTTTCTGATTTTGAGTTTGTGTACATAATCTCAACCTGGAGTTTAAGACGCACTTGCGCTACCAATTTGCATTTCCATATGTTTCTGTGAATATAATCTTCAATAAAAACTTGCAGATAACCGACAACAGATACACACACCTGCATCCCAGAGAGAAATACTGCTGTACTTATGACAGCAGGACTCTCAAGATAAAAAAAAAAAAAAAAAATCCTGTTCTTCTCATCCTTCTTTAGCACAGTTTGAGCTTTGGGTCTCATTCATGCTAATCACAAGAGCGTTATGTAAATGTAAAAATCTTTGCTGCATTCATTTTCTTACAGTACAGTATATGACTCAATAGCTGAAAATGGTGTGTTGAGAATACAATAGGGATAAAAACCGCCGCTGAAAAGTCTTCTGCTTGAAGCTAAGGTAAAGCGATGCGAGGAGAGATGAGACGGACCTACCTGAAATAGAGGATGACATCTACAGAGTTCCGCCTCAGCAGTGTCCACTCCAGCCAATGTCCACTCCACCCTTCTTAGACATTGTCCTTATTGACACTCACCACCTGGACAACAAAAAACGCACAGGAAGTGCTCGGTTTATGCTTATATTTGAGGAAAATGTTATTTAAACCTTGGATTAATATTCTTTTGCTGTATTTCTAACATCCATCCATCTATCGGGGACATCCATCCAACTAGGGACTGTGAAAGTCAATGATGACCATTGTAGCTATTCCCATTTTTACAACCGTGGTAGGACCTCCGATCAACATTCACACACTACGGGCAATTTGTGAAGGCCAATTAGCCTAATCTGCATGTCTTTGGACTGTCAGAGGAAACCTGAGCACCCTGAAGAAACCCACCAAGCACTGGGAGAACATGGGATGGAACCGAACCCAGACCCTGGAAAAAGTAGTACAAATAGTACAAGCCAAAAAACAAACCAAAAAAATAGTACAAATTTAAAAAGGTTAGGATAATATGGTTTAATTTCATTTAAAAGGCATTGTGCTATGACCATGACCGGTTCAATGCCACATTGCAGAGAACCGCATCAAGTTCATATTATGTTATTCTGGTGCGTATCACGTTTATAGTGCGCTTGCATCAGCTTATCAGCGCTTCTATGTGACGTTCAGAGAATGTATATATGTATTCTGGATCCAATTCTTCACACCATCACTCAATCCAGAAGTAAAGGAAAGCACTGCCAGAGTTGCGGTATTTGTACTCGCAACATAGTAAGCGAGTGATAAGCTCCTGGTAAGAGCGTGGTGCGATAGGATCGGGCACAGTATTAACCCGGCCCGATCTCATTGGTCATGGTGAGCGCGTGATCATGTGCACGGCAGGACATTTGTGACAACATGATGGACGCGTTGAAACCACGACAGGCTTGGACGGAGTGGAAACTTGATAAATGCATGTTTTTTTCATTTTGATCCGCTGCGTTCTTCGATAGTTTTAAGATTTTGTGGGAACTTCAGGGTCTTATTCAATGGCTCTAAGAAAAATGATCAACAAAGTGAACAAAAGCTCACATTCTCATGTCTGCATGTAAGAATTCAAACTGTTTCAAAGCATAGACTGAATACAAACTGACTACAAACTTTGTTGAAAGCTGACCTTCAATTAAAAAAAAAGAAAAAAGTCTGCCTTCATAGCAGCACTACTTTCATTCGATTCATTTTGCAAAATGACGGAGCAAGAATGCTTAAATCTACAGCCGATAACTAAACGCGCAGTCTCTCCACAGGCATTCACGACATTCTGATTGATCAAACTACATTTTTAATATGCAAATTACAACATATTGTAATCAATAATTGACAGCAGCTTTATTTTCTACATCTTTTTGAACGGACAGTTATTATCTCTTCTGTGCTGCTGCGGAGAACTGTAAAAACTTTTATGCCTGGCTGTTCTGAGCCTACAGGCTGACTTTGCAGGAGGATCCTAAAAAAAATGTAAATCCTGATGATGTCACTGCAAACCGAGGAAAAGAAAAGAGAGAAAAAAATGGCCATGCTGTGTGGAAGAGGAAAAAAGCATACACTCTTCTCTGTCCACCACAGCAACTCTAGACACCTGTGGGCACACTTCTGAACTCATGTATGCAGAAAAGGGCAAATGGAACTTTGCTCCACGTTTGTTACACGTGCAGCAGTTTGAAAAGATATCAATTGGTTGGCATCATGTGTGTCTGGTTCGTACATGGCATATTATAGAGGAGAGCTGGCTAGTGGGTGGATATTGGCACCAAAATGAGGTGAAAATGGAGAAAATCAAGATCCGTCAATCAATCAATCAATCAAATATGTCAAATAAAATGTCTAAATTCCAATAGAGAAAAAATTGATGAAGGTTAAATAAAATCCCCTGCATTTATGGCAGGGTGCAAATGATTTATTGTACTCAGTAGCACCCTGCCATAAATACACAATCTGTACTGTTACTGTATGACAGGGAGATAAAAGTGATACGTAGATGGGGCTCATCAATCATTTATTATCTGTAAACTTCCTGCCGAAGCAGCTCCGCCATTCAGGGACTGCGCGTCACGGATGAGGTCACCCTAACAACTTAATAACATGCCTGGTCAACTGAATAACAATGATTATCAATTATATATCAGTAAACTGGTGACAGGATCATGGGTACCCAAGGCTCGTCTACGCCTTTGGAGAGCAAAGCCCAGCAAACCCGGCCTGATCCATGGAGACTCCAACTCGCAACCCACAGCACCCAAAGGACCCGCTGGAGATCCTGACGCATGGAGGCCTCACTGCTAAGAATGGCCCCGTATGGTCTGCTTGGGATGTGTGTGGTGACTAGGAACGGTTCCACTTGACCATGAAGATGGCCTTGGACAGGGCTGATGGAGTCAACTGTTCTCTGATGGCATGTGACTGCAGTCGATCTATAGTTCAGTCGATCTGAAATTTCCTAAAGTGATAAAAGTGGACTTCATCTTATTAGGTTAAACACTTCTCCTGTTAGACGGAACTTTCAGTCTCCTAACACACAGTATGACGGTTTCTTCCTGTTGTCATCTCAGGGGTCTTTTTCTTTGCCACCGTCACCCTCGGCTTGCTCACCAGGGATAATCTGATAATTATAATATGCACACATTTTTTGATTCTGAAAAGCTGCTTTGCGACAATGGTTATTGCTAAAAGCGCTATATAATAATCTGAATTGAACTGAATTTCATAAAGCATCCAATGATGTGAACTGTACTAAAGACCATATGACTGATGGAAGAAGTTATATACGTACTATAATTAATTTGTACAGTAATTGCATTTTCTTTTACATTTACTTCACCTGAATCTGTACAGCATTACATGATTTTACACTTTATTGCTATACTTCTTTTTATTGCTGTTATCATTAGTAGTAGTTATACAGTACTTCACTAGGTGTATATTAGTGTATATTTCACTCTCACTGTGACCATTAAAATATCATAGAGTAGCTAAAGATCATGTTGTGGTTTATGTTTTTAATAAAAAGCAAACCAGCACTGACACATTACTGCAATATTCTTATTACAGGCTACAAAATAAAATAATAATAATAATGGTTTCAAAATATACATGTTATGTCCAGTCTACTTCTGGATAACAATGTACAATAAGCCAATGATTTATGCCAGTGATACCAGTTAAGTCAATGATGTCTTGATCATATCCAGGATATGTAGAGTCTTGTCATATCCAGCTCTAGTGCTACTTCATACTTGGCCAGCAAACAAATCTGAACCAACTTGGATTCTGATACAGCACACACAACATACACTTGGTCTGCACTGACTGCCCACACTTCTAGGATGGTAAAGACTGAGTTAAATTCGATCAGCATGGTCCTTCTAGCTCGCTCTCCTCTGAAGTGCACTCATCCTGAAGCTCGCCATCCCTCCTAATGCAAACTCGGATGCTGCCAAACTCCCCGAACGCAGCAACAGATTCGGTCATAAAAACGCCTGCCAGCGAACAAGGGCCCTGAATCACAACTCCCTCCACGGCATGAAGATATAAACGCAGTGTCAGATGTTTTAGTAAAAAAAAAAGATTGGAGGTAATTTAGCTTAACATCCATGGTAAAGCTTAAACATAACTGTCAGTGAAACTTGGCCGTGTTCTGTGCACTGCGTCTATTCACAGGGAGCTGCACAAAACAAATCTGTTACCAGCTTGAACGCGTCATGATCCGGCACGTCACGAATGCAATTTCACAGTCTGATAACTAGTTGTTGTAAATTACTCTTAATGCATTTATCAAAGCTGGAGTGTTCTCTTCTCTGTCATTCAACAGCTACACCAGACAGGGAGGGTGAAGGCTAACTGCTTCTCATGCTGCATTCCATGGATCCGACTTGCCTGTCCAGCACATCCCACAGATACTCAACTGGATAGAATTGCACGTCAACACCTCGAACTCATTGTTCTCATTGCTCTCTTGAACGCATTATCCTGCAGAAATAATACCGTTTCGATGAGGGGGATGAGGGGGGGGCCTAACTTGGTCAGCAATCTGCAACTTGGTAAACATTCTGTTTAGCCACTATGGACTTGCCCACTTGCCCACTTCCCACAGTGCATCCTGGTGCCATCTCTTCCTCAGGTAAGCATCGGACACGCACCTGGCCATACACATGATGTAAAAGAAAACGTGATTCATCACCTTCTTTCATTGCTGTTGTCCAGTTCTGGTACTCACGTGCCCACTGTAGGCGGTTTTGCTACAGCAACACAACAAACTGTAATGCTCTGTGCGTTCTGACTCCTTTCTACCTGAACCAGCATTAACATTTCAGCTATTTGTGCTACAGTAGCTTTTCTACTGGATCGGACTACTGTACACGGACCAGCTTTCACCAGCTTTCCCCATGTGCATCAATGAGCCTTGGTTGCCCATAACACCATCGCTGGTTCTCCTTTGCTATATCCTGATCACTGTAGATCGAAACAGCGAACACAAACTGCAGTTTAGGAGATGACCCAGTCAACTAGCCATCACAATTTGACCCTTGTCAGTTGCTCAATTCCTTATGCTTGCCCATTTTTCTACTTGCAACACAAACTTTACAGACAAAAAGTTTACCTGATGCATAATATATCCCACCTCTTCCAAGTAATCAATGGTTTTTAACTTTACCTGTGAGTGGTCATGATGTTATCCCTTATGGAAAAAAATATATGGAAATATATTGTAAAATATGATGCAATATATTGAATAATACATTTCCATATACAGTATAGGAAACTAGTGCTTATATGTATTAATATATTGCACTATATGAATGGACCATGAATGGATATATATTGCAATGAAGACAAAAACCATCATATTTATACTCAATTAATATTTATATTAATTTCTTATTGAAACATTATTATATAAATAAAACTTTATGCATGTTTAAAAATTATACACACACTTATACTTTTTTACAGTGTGCTCTGATTAATGCCTATAAAGTCCATTTTGTTCGATCTACATTAACATATAAGTATATTGTAAAAAGAATATATTTTATAAAGAAAATCAATCAAATTCAATATATTATGAAGTATATTGATGAATAAAAAATTACATACTTTAAGATATACATTTAAATATATTTGAATATATTTCTCAATATATGAAAAGCGGCAATTCCTTTTGTATTTTTCAATATACTGTAATATATTAATACAATATATTATTCTGTAAAACGTGAATATATTTTTTTAATATGAATATCTTTTTTCTGTTAATTATTAGTTAGTATCAGTTAGTGTAGCAACGAGGAATATTAACATTATAAAATCTTTTCCATTTCTCAGTAGATCAGAACCCTACATTATTTCATATATTGACATTTAATATTGTATATAGAGAAATAGATTTTCTTTGTGTAAGGGATGGCTGCTCGGTGTATGTTTTTGTTTAATTAATTTTAACAGTGTTCAATAGTTTTAAAGCCAGATGTGTTCTTTTTTAATTCGCTATCATGCTGTGCCTCTCTAAAGTAAGAAGGAAAGAAAGTCATATTATTATTTTATGTATTAAAAGATTAGAGATTTATGAATCAAAATCCTACACTAAATTATGATAATACAGATATGTTGGAATCAGGTTAACTGGTGTCAATACATTTAATATTTCTGTATTATTTTCCTTATTGTACGCAGCTACCAAAAATTAAGCATGATACAACACGGATAACAAATACAACCAGCGCAAGGAACACTGCAGGAGAAAAGGGATTCAGCGTAATTGTACTGTAATGTTCATTTAACTGCTGAAACAAGAATAAACTGCTCCGTTTTACCCAGACAGCTTTGCTCCTAGGTGTGACAGCTGCATCATTCTTAAAATCAAATTTCCAACAATGCAGCTTACTGTAGGTGTACAGTTCAAATCCCTGTGCTGCCAATCTGCCGCTGAGCAAGATGCGTCCCTTTCGTCTGCTCAGCTCAATTACTGTATAAGTCACTTTCAATAAAAAAAGTAATAAGCATCTGCCAAATAGATACTCTATATGGAAACGACACCAAAGTACTCACACACACACACACACACACACACACACAGATATACTGACACCTCCAGCTTACGGTTAATTTAAGCTTAGGGTTAAATACTGTGCTGTTATTTTTAACCAGGTTTTGCTTAAACTGTATACTCTTTGTTAAATATCATAACCCTGGTATGGCATTTATTTTGAACTAAGTGATTGTCAAGTAATATAATTTTAAACATGTCAGAGAAAGCTGTTTGATCTGTCAGCTTGGTGATGGCAGTTGGGAAATATTGAGCGACCAAATATTGATATAGAGTAAAGTATACTGTATACTTTATGCTGGTGGCCCAGTGATTAAGCCTCTGTGTTACTGATCAGAAGGTCAGGAGTTCGAGCCTATGCACTGCCAAGCAGCAACTGTTGGGCCCTTGAGCAAGGCCCTTAACCCTGTGCTGTATCAAGGCATTATGGCCGACCCTGTTATCTAAACCCAAATTGCCCTCAAACTGGGATATCATGCTCTAAAGCATGAATAATGGCGTTAAAAATACCATTAAAAAAGCATTTCATTGAAAGGTTTTTATCCATGAACATACAGTTCCTCAAGCACAAAATCACCAAATTGTATTTTATACCAAAGAACCTCCCCAGATCAATACGTCAATAGCTTGTCAAGGCAACTTTTAGTTTTAATCTCTTCCTGCTATTAGCTGATAGCCTTCTGATTACTTACAAGGATGTTATCGAATGTTTGGGACATAAACACTGCTGTGAAATGTAGTGAAATTGCCATTATCACAGGCCGTCTTGACGATGTGAACTGTTTCAGCGAGGGAATAGTACTTGTCCCCCAGCAAGAGCAAATCGAATCAATATGCCTCAGACCAAAACACAACCTTTCATCTTAGAGTATAAGGAAAATTGTCTGAATCAGCGGCCACTGATGCAAAAAGTTTTTTAGGTGGGGGCGAAAATAAAATTTTAATTAAACTTTTAATAATCGCCTGTAAATAGCCATTTATCAGGTGATTAAGCATCGTTACTACTAGTATAAAATAAAGGCATGACTCACATCGCATTCAGTCAGTAGCTCCGCTTGCCATAGAAAGTGCTGGAAAAGCACCGAGTGTAAGCTCGGCCGCAATCACGTGACTGCTGCTTAATTAGAAGATCAGGTCGATCTGCTCCAAGCTGTTTAATTTTTTTTCTTTCTTCGTCAGATCGCCTTGCAAAGGGGTATTTTAGCAAAGAAATTACAGAATTTCCTCTCATATTTATCTGGCTTCCACGTCAATTACTATTCAATACATTAACTAACAATCTGCTGACCGTTAAGAATAGTCCAATCACATGAGCCCAAGTATTTAAAAACAATATTGATTCACTAAGAACAAAAGTGAGAGGGTTCCGAGTTTGTCCGGTGCCCCACGTACACGAACACAAATGAACGTAATACAGTTTAGATTTTTTTTTATTGTAAATAAATTATATGAAGAAATACAGCGGAATATGGTGACTAAATAACTTTATTTCATTATTAAAATAAAAAATTATTATGTTAAATAATTACATGTTAAAGTAGCATTCTTCTCTGCCTAACTTTAAGGGGGCGGCGCCCCTGCGCCCCCTATTGACCAGCCGCCATTGCTCAACTTCCTTCTTATTCCTCACTTTTTTTGGAAGTTGATCATTCTAAGCAACGTTTAAGTGAGTATTTGCACCTGACAGACAGCGCATCAGTGATACTGGTGAAACATTGTTGATCTTTGAACTCAAAAGCCCAAATAAAAAAATCCTCTTTTTAGTACTTCTTCAGAAGCTCTGCCATCATGGATACACCTTGCAAAAAACGGTGGCACTAAGGGCGAAAAATATACTCGCTTTTACCAATACATAGGAGCATACATAATGGTTTCTGTTGTGTGTATCCTGTGTTCATTTGGTGCGGAGATTGAGCACATCCTCCGAAATTAATGTGAAGGTCCCATATGTGCCTGCAAAATGCAATATGAATTCTCTGGGAACATGCGTAGTATATACAGTAGTTAAGTATGGCAACAAGTATGTTTCCGCCCCAACAACTGGGCAGGAGCTTAATACTAAGATAAAATTTCACTGCACACAGATACCTCCTGTTGCTGATTGACTGATATTGTGTTGTGTAGTTTGTACCACTTTCCCCGTTGTGTTGTAATTGATGTAATTGTAATTAATGGTTGGAATTGATGTGTAATTGATTAGAAACACTGACTGTTCCTCTAAGAGTTGCCTGCCCCACAGACCAAAGAATTATATCTTATCTTGTAATCATATCTTGTAAGTATATTTCACAATATTTGGAGACGCTTGTAGAGAATATTGTCTCACTCCTTGATAAAATGTCCTTTATAGTTTGCATGTGTGGACCGTTTTTTTTTTCTTCACAAAAATGTGTGGTCTTCCAAAAAAAATTCCTTCAATAGCATTAAAATTGAGCTATTGATGTTTTTGAATAAAAGCATCAATGGAATTAATTCTACATAAATAAAGTGGTTAAACAAGTCAAGTCAAGTAGGCTTTTGCTGTTAATTTAAAAATATACAGTTCAGTACACAGTGAAACAAAACAATGTTCCACCAGGACCAAGGTGCTACATACAACATAAATTAACAAAAACTAGGTGAGAATTATACAAAATACAATGCACTTGTGCAAATTTGCAAACAGTAACAAACATGACATAATGCAATGTATTGCCGACCAGTACACAGACCTGAATTAAGGTAGTGCAAATAAATTGTCCATGAGGTGGTAAATGCAGTAAACAAGACTATGGTGGCAAAAAAGTTCTTGTGCAAACAGCATCAGTAACTTTTGTGCAAAAAAACAAGTGTGCGAGGAAAGGTTGTTGGAAGACCCCAGAGGGTTTTAAAAGTCTACTTTTATTTAGGTTTTCCACACCAAACAAGATCTCTACTCCCGATCATGATGGGCAGAGTGGTAAAATACATTGACATTATAGCTACTGTTATATACCATTATCATAAACCACATTCAGGTACGCTGATAATGATAACACAGACCCAGAAGTCAGTGAGTAGTAAAGTATAATCAGACGAGGTGGATTGAAAACAGGATTAGTGATTATATTCTCGTAATTAAAGGCATAAAACTTTTAAAGAGCGCTGTACATCCGTAAATGACGATTGCAGCCAAGGTGGCTTCTATCCCAGTGCAGTCATTCCAATGAAAATTCAGCCAGTGGAATGCATGATTCTCGACAATCGACGGATAACTTGTTGCCATCTTCCGAGGAGACACATCTGTCTTTGGGAACTGTACACGCAATCATTCACGAAACATCACTTGCACATTACAGGAACTCATCTGGGAGTTATTGCCACATCCCCAGCACAGTCCTAACCTCACTCCAAGCCATTTCCTTATGCATGGGCCATTAAAGGAGTTGCACCATTTCAGTCGTAAAGCAGGCAGGCACATCATGGCTACAGTGTACTGAGAAAACTTTTTACTTTGATAGTATCCAAGCTCTTGTGAAACTATGGAATAGGTGCATTAGTATAGCAGAGGGTTATTTAAAGAAATATTTTATTATACATGTTATTATAGACCTCTGTCCAACATGGTCATACCCACTTCTGTACAGAAAAGGGACATTACTTACTGAATGCCATTGCCAAACCCCAGCCCACATTCAGAACCAGTTACAAAAGCAATTTAAGCAATAAAACATGTCTGATAATGTTATTTATCTTAACCAATACTTTGTATCCTTAGTAATTGCTTCTAAGTTCATTTGAATCATCTGTGTTGTTCATGGCTAAAAAGCTAACTAGCTTTTTTAAGTTAGTCAACTTTTAGAGAAATTTACTGACCAAACAAAATATTTTACATTGCTGTTTGGTTGACACAAAATGTACCTAGTTCAAAATTTTAAGTTGACTCAACCTGTAATTTAAATATTTATGTTTTACTCAAGTACTGTAGTATTGGTTGTGGGCTAAATTAATTATATTTGCCTAGGGATGACTTAGCCCAACTTTTCATCTATTCAGAAAGGTAAATTGTCTCTCATTGATGTAGTTTGTTCAAGTGATTTTTTTTTTTGTTTCTATAAAAACAAATTGGCCTAACAATACCTCAACAATTTAAACACACAAATATTACTTAAAAGACTGTTTTCTTTCAAAACTAGTCAAAATTAAAACAATCTGCATAAAACAGGAGAATACAGGGTATGTTTTGTTTAAAGGTCAATAAAATACCTGGGTAACACCAGATGCTTATATGTCTCTTATTGATTCCTTCACATTATAATATCATAACTATTGATTTATGACTACAAAGATGAACAGTTCTTGCCAGATGCAACAAGAGTTTGTTTCTCAACATATGAATCTGAGGGGAGCATATCTCTCCAAGTCCAGTAAAAATCGTTTGGATGGATTCATAGCTGTATATGCAATCGTTTTGGATTTCATCCTACAGAGCACAGACATGACCACAAAAAGGCTCCATAGGGCCATCTGTCATCTCTCTGGGCCAATCGTTCTCAGCAGCCCTTTGATTAAAGAGAACAAGAGATGTCTTTTAAAGACAAAGATAAATAGAATTAAGAGAATATCTAGTTATCTAGTAATTAAATATATGAATGAGGCTGTATACTACCAGACTATGTAAAATATTGTTTCTGGAATTCTACTGATAAGGTAAAGCTATGTATTGTTTCATATTTAAAAGGGTTTGATATTTTCAAGGCAATATGGTCAAGGCAAAGTGGGGAAAAATAGATACGGCTAAGAAAGTCCAGTACAGTACAGTAAGGCGGGTGTGGCCCATAGCAAAGGAAACTCCAAGATGAGATCTCATGTTAATCTCTTCTTTTTCTCCTAGACAGAAATGAGCCATCTTCAAGACTTGAATGAGATTTAGGCATTTTCTCAAAGGTGTCTCAAATGTGGCTCATTACCTGTAAATCTCAGAGATAGTTTATATTTGTCTTGTGTGTGACTCACATATACAGGAATGAGCTGTCTTTGAGACTTGAATGCGATTTTAGGCGTTTTCAGCATCTTCTCAAAGGTGTCTCAAATGTGGCTCATTATCTCTAATGAAAATGTTTCCCCAAAAGCAGGGTTTCCCACACATAAAGTATACAGTGCTTGTAAACTGTGCAATTGGGTATTCTGATATGTCGTGTAGAATTAAACTTCATTACTTTAAATTTTTTTTTACATTTTACTACTACCGGAATGACAATGCAAAAATGTAGAACTCACAAAATGCGCATATTAATATATATTGTGTCCGTGATACAGAATGTATGTTTGCTGACAGGTTTTTATCACGTGTACACCCAGGTTTCCCTAGTTGATAAAAAAATTTTATATATGTTTTATATATTTTATAAATGTGTATTACACCTTACTGAATTCATTAAAATTAAACTGCCAAACTTACTTTCCATGCTGTATAAATGTCATTACCAATAAAGAACTAAGATACAATATACATAATATACAGTATCAAGAAGTGAAGCAATGAGATAATGTTTGTGTTCAGTGATTTTTGTATACATTTATTATTTAAGGCCAAACCTATTTTTGATTTTATATTTATGATTAAATGTTCAACATTTTTGCATGGCCAACCCAATTAAGCCTACAGTACATGTAGATTCTATTAAAGACATAATTTCCCACAGATGCTCTAAGCCTGCAAATGATTAAGTGGCCAGTGTGTTAGAGAAATGTGCAGGACATCGCCAGGTGTCAAGTCAACAAAAAACACTTTACCAAGCATTATTCATCCAGACCTTTAGGTGGCGGTAGCGCACCATCTACTTTGCCTGGCGCAGATATAAATGAAGAAGAAGACAGCGGACGGCGAAGGCGGGTAACTTTTTTCTTAAATTGAAATAGAGTTCAAATGCTACCTGTGGTTTAGCAGGTGGATTAGCATACCTAAGTAACTAACACTAGTGAGGTTGAAAGCTTCTTTTTTTCTCTCTATTAGCACCATATCATCAGACAGGTAAGCACCAGCTCACGAGCAAGCTTAAGCCCACCTCTCAACCTTTAGACAGTTGGAAATGGAGTAGCTTAATAATGTTTAGGTAAATCTCAAATGTTTTAATAAATTAAATTTTTTTGTTCCATTAGATACTAAGCAGTTCCAGAAACTGCAGATTTTGGACAAACTTGTTGGAAATCCACCACAAGAGAAGACTGATGTAGCTGATGAGATGTAGCTGATGTAGCTTCTCCAGGCATGGACTCGTTCTTGTAGCCCTTACATATAACAAGCAACCAATTTACCTTAAAATTTTCCTCCCCTTTTTGACTGATTCTTTTCACTGAAAGATTGTCACAATGCTGTGGCCTTTGTGTAACTCCTGAATAGGGATGGGCATTTTTGTTCATATTTCATTTCGAGTAATCCACAGATTTGAGAAACGAGTACTCGATTAATCGGGGGTGGAGTTTAAGCAAGGGGCGTCACAGTATACAGTAAACATTTTAAAGAAATAACAGCATGAGGTGAAGCTGCAGCGCCTTTTCTACATGACGCATTGTATATAAAATTAATCACATAGCCTAGATACATAAATATGTAAATGTTATATTACAAATTGTATTTATCTACACAAAATGCATGTGAGCTTGAACTACGTGCCAATCATAAAGTAGTGGATGCGCTTCTCCCGTTATTGCCGTTGTTTCCCGTTAAAACAACAGCAACTGAAGCCCCGCAATCCCCAGCATAATGTGGCTCGACCTAATGGGTTCGAGTAATCGATTAATCAAGTACTCGTGCACATCCCTAATTTATATCTGAGGTTGATCAGCTGATCACCGTTCACAGCCAATTCTTTTGCGTGGCAATTCACGTATCAGCCCATCTGTAATGTCCATACGGTGAAAGTGACTGGTTTGAGAGACTTCTATTACACTTATGACATTTGGCAGATTCTTTTATCCAGAGCAACTTACATTTAACCTCATTAAACACCTGAACAGTTAAGGGCTAAAGGCCTTGCTCAACAGTGGTGACTTGCTGGTGCTTGGGTTTGAACCTGCGACCTTCTGCTCAGTAGTCCAACACCTTATCCACTGAGCTAACACTGCCCTCATCTGTCATTGAGACAATATAAGACAGAAATATAACGGCACTTAAAAAAAATTGGTTGGTAACAGCAGTATTTTCGTGGTCGGCCACATCCCGAATTAATTCCTTCAATGTACCATTTAGCTCTTACACTTTAAAATCAACGTCAGTAGGAACCACAGAATGTAGCAGAAAACCTTTAAGCTAAGGTCCTGTGAGACCTCCAGATCCAGACAGATAAACCAATAGTACAGAGTGAAAAATAATAGATAAGCATCAGAAAACAGCGTGCGCTGGGCTCATAGGGGTGTGAATCCCGAGTGATGATAACAATCAAAGGCAGCAATACAAAAAGCTAGAAAAGCACCAGGGGCTACAAAGAGGAACTAGAGAAAGTAGAGAGAGTATCGAAGTTTAAAGCTCAGGTTTGTTACTCTCAGGCTAAAAGAGGGGCTTCAATAGATTCCAGGAATGGAAACATCTCAGGAGACCTCAGCTAAGAGACCTGATAGTAAGAGATAAGTCATATCACCAACTAGTAGGCTGCGTGTATATTTAGTGCACATCGTTATGTAGACCACTTAAAACCCCTATCACAAACATCACTTGCAAAGTGTCCTAGATTATTCTATGTAGGCCATATGACTAACAAACTACAAACTGTAAAACCTATTCATACGATGTAGGCCACATCCAGACTGCTCTGTTTACTATATCAGCCTACTGAGGATATCCCCCAAACTAAACCTTATGCGCACTATAAAGACTACATTAACATCATCATGAATCCATACTCCACCCTTTTTACTGTATTAGGTAGCTCACACATCACAAGTGTATCATCATCATCATCATCATCATCAGTTCACGTTTGAAAAAGTTTCAAATCATCTGCATATTAAACAGATGCACTGTACACTATAGAACCTTACCACGAATGCACAGTCTTTGTATCCCGAGGCACACCATGTACTCAATATACTGTACTGTCATGTTCAACAGTTAGTACCCCCCTTCTAATTTAAAATGTGTTTCCGTTTAAACGCATAATAAAATTCATCTGATCATACTAAGTGGGTCTGAGTATTAGACAAATACAAACTTAAATAAACAACATTATTATTTTTTATTTTTTTTTACCGTACCATTATTGATTTAACAAAAATGAGGACAAAAAACACATCTGGGCAATACTAAGTACCCCTCCACTGATGAACTGCAAAATGTATTGATAAATAGATAGATGCTGTACATAGACACTTTATTGATCTCAAAGGAAATTCCAGAGTCGGTCTACTGAGGATGTGGAGAGATTTTTTCAAGTCTGTAATTAAGGTGCATATACAGTAGGTACATTACAATCGATCTTGACTCGTGCATATGACGTCATTACACTTGTCCGCTGTGGTTCCACCAACTTCTGTATAGCCAAAAGGACGTTACTTGGTCATGGAAGCACTTTCAGCAAGAAAACACATTTGCTCTCGTTATGTTATCTTAAACAGCACTTTGTCTCATTAATAGATGCTTCTAAGTTGTTCCGAACTGTCCCTGTTGTTCTGTTCATGGCTAGCGCGATCTACAAAGCTACTGTAACTAGCTTCTAACAGTAGGCTGAATCCTGAATCTCTAATCCCTCTTGAAATGTCAGTATTAACTGCATATCATTTTATGACGTGTAAAGCACAGCATATTCCATAGCATTGTCTCATTGCAACTGAAGCGCTGAATGAACTAGCAAACACCACCAAATCTAGGAGGAATCGCATATTTGTGCATCGTCTGATGTAATCATGTTATAAGAGAAAATCAGATTTCTGAAAATGTACAGCCTTATTTATATAACAACTTTATTTATTTGCACAAGCATGTTCTCATTTGAATAAGTTATAAAGTTCACCACTACATACTGCAAATGAAAATAATCAATAGAAACAGAAGCAATGGCTACAGTGTTCCCCGGAAGGCTAACCCGGGGAAAGAAAAGAGTTAAATTTGCAGTAAATAGACTATAACTTTGAAAGATACCAACTCGATTTAACTTTTTTTCCCCCTCAAGGTCAAACACTCTCATGTGTGTGCTTGCTCTGTCCCCACCAACACTGCCAGATCACACATGGCTAAGCAGTACTGAAAACCTGCCCACTCCAATAAAAAAAACAAAAACAACAAAAAAAAGAACTAACATCTGTATTAAAGCTCATACTGGAGCTCTTAATATTTATAACTCACGCACATTTTTCCAGCCAAAGATGACAGAAAGTATCCCAGTCACCGGATAACCGGCCAATCTGGCAAGACTGCTCGCTCAACTTTGCACAGCTTGAGAAGGTAAACTCAGATTGCCTGTTTCTTTGCCAGAATGTCAATATCTTCCTTTTTTCAACAACAGAGAAAGAAAAAATAGTTCATGTCCACTTCATCATGGGATTTTAATTTAATAATTGTGCATCACATATTTGGTCGGCACTCTGGCTTAGTGGTTAGCACTGTCACCTTGCACCTTTAGGGCCTCTAGAGTTCGATTACTGCCTTGCGCCTGTGTGCATGGAGTTTGCAAGTTTTCTCTGTGCTTGATGGGTTCCCTTCGGGTTCTCCTGTTTTCTCCCACAGTCCAAAGTCATGCAGATTAAGTGAATTGGCGTTCCCAAATTGCCCAAATAATGTGTGTATGTGTGTGTGCCCTGTGATAGATTGGCACCCCGTCCAGGGTGTACCCAGCTTCATGCCCTAAGTACTCCTGGAATAGGCTCCAGCCCCCCCCCCCCCATACGCAACAATGTACACAGGATAAAACACTATAGACGATGAGTGAGTAAGGTATTGCATATTTTATATTAAGATTTTAGATAAACATCAGACATCTTAAAAGTTGTTTTGATTTATGAGCATGTGTAAGAGTTCTTTGATCTACTGTATGCACAAAACAGTTTTTATTCTTACTTATTTTTGCTGATCCAAAAAAATGATCTGATTCATGAGTTAAAAGCTATGATTCGATCATCTTTTTTTTTTCACCCCAGCTAAAACTAAGGGCAAAAGTTCTTAAAAGCTCATAACTCTCGTATACTCAGCCCTGTGCTTAGATTGAATTCTTATTTGCTTGTAAATCAGTTTTGAAACTGTCAAATTAAGTAATGTAACTGTAAGAACGCATCAAAAGCTGCCTCAGAATTGATAATATACATCATACAACACATAACCTTAGGGAATCATTTTCCAGTCACAGAAATATAGGAAATATATATATATATATATATATTTTAGTTTTTTTCTGTCTACAGTACATGCAGCAGTCCAGGCAACAAAAAAATGGGCAACACAAAGTGCACCGTGTATTATCCTCATGGTGTAATGAAAAAGGAAACATTTTGCAAATAGATACACTAAATATTCAATATGCAGTTCCCAAAACTCTCTTTGTTCCAGTGGTAATCTTACCCGGATACTGTACCTAGGAACTGCTGCTGTAATCATAAAGCCGTCTATTTCTGTGCCTCCCCAAGGACTCTGCTTCAATATACTGTAGTTGCATACCGAACAAAGTTACAGTAGTACTTTATTCTACCGTACCAGTGTACTGTAATAATTGGTAAATTGGTTTCACTCAGAAGACGATGGATTCCCTTTTGAGTCTAGCTCCTTCAGTGGGTCCTGGGACCGCCCTGTTGCCTCTAGGTAAAAAAAAAAAATTTAAATAATAATTAAATTAAAAAATATATTTTTAGATAGGATCATAAATCACTGTTTTTCAAAAATATGCATACACATTTATATTTTTATCAGATAAAAAGAAACACAACTGCTAAATACAATTTCATGCCCTGTTATGAAGTGTTTATAACTTTTTTTTTATTCAAATCTTTCATTGATCTTAATTGTTATTTAGATAAAACTTGGCCAGATTTCACATGTAAAGACATAAACCTGAAAACGTGTATTATTCTAAAATGCTAAATTGTTAAGATATTGCAACATGAATTTGACATGGTTACGGACACTACAGAATTTTTTTGTTTGTTTGTTTACCAAAAACTGGAATGCTCTAATTTAAGGAAAAATTTTTACAGGTCATATGCTTCTAAAAGCTTGTGCCAGTTTTACTATCAATACTCGTAAAAAATAATCAATCATTAGTATTTGTAATTATTAGACAGTATAACAGTATAAGCAAATTTAAATTTTTAGGCAAGCAAGATTTTCACTTCCATGTTGCATAAATATCAGAAGTAGCTTCTTTGGCACACACATTTTCTGTATTATATATGTAACATAAAAAAATAATAATAATAATAAAATCAGCACCAATACTGTGTTTAGGCCGTTTGGCATGCTTAAGTAGTGATCTACATCAGGATTTCATTAAATCTACAGTACATCTGAGCAAATCTACACCTACATTTTTTACTTATAATTATAACTGAATTAAAC
>JAOVVB010255240.1:0-19787 GCA_028570985.1 Heterobranchus longifilis
GTTAGCTTTTTACTTCTGGTGATTCCATTTACGCTTCTAAAATCATAAAAGTGGTGTTCATATGGAGAGATTATCTTAAAGACAAAACATCTAAGTATCATAAACTTGTGTTCTCCACAGAGATTATTTTCTGTTATAATCCAAAATCCAATTAAAAAATCCCATCTGCTTTTTGACGAAGGAACCATGGCGACGCTAACTTCTGGGTTGTCCTACAAAAACACGTCGTCCCTTCGGCTCCCTATAGATAAAATATCATAATTCATGTATTAATTATATTTTATATTGTTAATCTGAATCTGCAAAGTAACTAGTAACTAAAGCTGTCAGATAAAGGTAGTAAAAAGTGCAATATTTAGTAGCAGGAAACAGTAATACCTCAAATTTGTATTGAAGTGCAGTACTTAAATAGTAAATGTTACTCTGTTAACCTATCAATCAGTTTGCTCTTGCCATAAAATAAAGTACCTTTGTGCTTTTCTATTTCAGCCAGGCAGACGGACAGCATCCAGAGAGCAGGTGCGGGGTGAGAGCCACAGAGCTGGGCCCTCAGAGAGAGGGGCCCCCAGGGGGAGCAGTCAGAGAAGGACCATACGCACTGCAGGCCCGTCGTCCTGGCGACCCGGAGCTCTACCTGCTTCATATTTTCTGCTGCAGGCTCATCTGGCCGGCCTGTCGAAACATATGAGCAGAAGGTTAGCCCAAAACATTTTAAAGAATGACACTGGCTCCCTGTGGACAGTTAACACTTATTATGGGCTATAACATTTGAAAAAGGTCTGAATTATTTTACAGTGTATTTTCAGTTTGTTGGCCTGGACACGAGGGCCAGTGTTTCAAACCTGAAACACCTCGATCTAAAAAGTAAAGTAGGGAGAAGCACATGTCTTTACACAGGTGGGGGGGAGTGGAAATTAAATCTGCCCGTTCTCTGTATAGTTTTTTAAAAAAACAGCTGAAATGCTGGAAGTTGAGTAAGTTAGTTTAGTGAAACAGCATTTCCAGGACAGTCCTACATTCTGGTCTGGTCTCTGAATTTGTGTGTTTTTTAAATTATTTATATGACTGATTTTTAAAGTTTTTTTTGTGTATTTATTATAGCTATTAGTATAAACATTGGATTCCTACCATGGATGTATTTTGAGACCTGGAGACCGGATCTTGCTCGCCTGCAGCATACGCCAAAAAACTTTCCAGGCTTCCAGGTTTACGTCTGTGTTATGCAGCCCACTGAATACGTGCAGTAGTGTTTCTCCTGTCGGCCCCCGCGGCGAGTTCCCGCTCGTCCCGTAGACTTTACATGGTGCTGACGTCACAGACTTTTAAAATCGATTTTCTCAGCTCGAGGAAGGTTTTACAAACAAAAAGTCCATGGATTTAAAATTCAGAATAGAAAGAGTCATAATGGAGCTTGTTTGCAGTTTGAGGTGTCCTGTGAACAGTTTTACACACGTCTCTTTTACAGTGGTGGTCTATGGAGAAAAGGCTTTCTGGGCTGCAGGGGGATTTTTTGTTGCAGTACCGCGAGTGGCCACTGGAAGAAAATTGCTGCAAGGCTGAGCAGCGGCGCTGTATGCAGATTTTATTATACATGCATGCTTCCTAGCCGAGACTTCAGGGGCTGTATTACAGAAACCTCCTAAGTTAAGATAGGACGAGTCTAAGATAGGATTTTTCTGAATTTGGAATTACAGAAGCAAATCCTAACTAACTTTAGGAATCCTGTCTTATCTGACTTCATCCCATCTTATCTCAGATTAGGAAATCCTCAGACTGGGTTTCTATGTAAGCAGTGTCGGCATAAAGCCTCCGCCCAAAATGATTGTGATTGGTTTACAGAAATACAAACAGACCAGGCAGTTGTTTCCACTATATCAGAGTGAAAGACATTCAATCCAGACCTCCACCCAGAGTGGACACAGTGCTGTGGAGATAAATCTGGATACAAGAGACTAGGAAATCCTTAATACTCAATCCAACATCAGTTATCAACTTTTATGTCTGTTACCTAGCAATCGAGGCTAATTCGACAAGTTAATGCTAATGCTAAACAACTTTGTAACCTCTGATTTTCTCATTGAAACATTTTTTTTTTTAATCGACAATCAAAAATGATGGGCACTTGACTTTACGACAGATGAGTTTATCTGCTAATACGCGTTTTGTCGTCAAACTGCGACACTGAATCCTCTCTGTGAATAATCTCCACCTGTTAACATTTTGCTGGTTGTGTAAAAGCAATAAAAAATCAGCCGTACGGATTAAACTGCTAACACGACCTGGTGGAAAAGTGAAAGTTAGGAGAGTCTATTTCAGATTTTGGGAAGTTAGGATGCTTGTGTAAAACACTTTTCTTATCTTAAATTAGGAGAGGAACACTGACTAGGAAAACTGCTTATCTGTAATTTTTCCTAAATCAAGTCCTAACCCTAGTTACCATGGTTACCAAACCGTTAAAATCGGATTTCAGACTTAGGAGGTTTCTGTAATACGGCCCCAGGACCGCAATGGAAATAAGTCCTGTGACTTTATTGCGATATCCTGATGAATTTTTAGTACTGTGTGCAGATTTTCTGGACTGTATTTTAATTTCTTAAATAAAATCAAACCAATCGGATAGACTCTATAAACAGGAAGACCCTGATTGGCGTTTGTTGTGTGAAAAGGCTGAAGAAAAGCAGAAATCACCAGACTGTTGCTCACACTCGTGTTGGTTCTTGGGTTTGCATCTGCGGACTTTGTGGTGTTTGTGTTTGGACAGCAGAGTCAGGACGCTCTCCCACACCGGGCACCCGCTGCGACACGTGGCAGACAGACAGATGTCCACCTCCACCCCGGCATCGACCTGCCGGTACACCAGGACCCGAGCCTGCAGCGTGTACGGACCTTTCTTCAGCTCGTCGACTGGCTGGAAGCTTTTCAAACTCTGACGCACACGCACCAGACCTGCCCAGATATTCACCACATTTTATAAGCTTTCATTATAAACACTCAGTAAAACATGCAAATCAGGGCAGTGGGTGAATTAGGCATGGGACGATATGAAAATATCATGGCACGATTATCCTGGCCAAAATAATTGTGATTCACGATATTATCCTGATAATCAATGAAATATGATTTAAACTCTTAAAACAACACCAAATGACACTGGAATCACTTCACCTTACATTTAGATTTGTTGGGACTTTTTTATTTAAACGTTACAACTTTTTTCTCAAAACATTACGACTTTTTTCTGAAAACATTATGACTTTTCTCCAAACATTGCAACTTTTTCTGAAAACATTACAACTTTTTTCCAAACATTGCAACTTTTTTCCTCAAAATATTACAACTTTTTTCTCAAAACATTATGACTTGCTTCTCAAAACATTACGACTTTTTTCCTCAAAACATTACGACTTTTTTCTCAAAACATTGCAACTTTTTTCCTCAAAACATTACGACTTTTTCCTCAAAACATTACGACTTTTTTCTCAAAACATTATGACTTTTCTCAAAACATTACGACTTTTTCCTCAAAACATTCCGACTTTTTCTTGACCGAATTTCCGACCTGTATTTCCGAGTTGGAGAACTGCTATTCTGATGCTTTAATTTGCACTCTGGCGCCTTATTTACATTCAAAGTAGAAAAAAATGCCCAGTGAGTTTATTTTCATTGTGAATTAGAAAATAGTCAGTGGGCCACACAGCACCCTATCGGTGGCCCGATTTGGCCCACGGGCCGTATGTTGAGTAGCCTATCACAAGAGGGAGTTTAATCATGTGTGTTATGTCCATAGGAATGAAATGACATTGTCATGTCTCACCTGCTGGACTGAGCCTGAAGTTGTCATCAGTCAGCAGCAGAAGCAGCAGTCTGCGGCAGAGGATCTCTGGGAAGCACAGAGGGATGTCTCTGTATTCTGTGTCTGGATAATCCCAGCCGTACCCTGCAGCACTGCAGAACCTCCTCAGCAGGGCATTCTCCAGCCTTACAAACACAGACAGTTTAAAACCTCAGTATATATCCATGATCTTCAGCAGCAGTGGTCCAGTCTTACCTGCAGCTGAGGACGGTGTAAACAACGTCGCGCCTCTGTGTGGTGACTGTGTGTAAGTAGCCTGTCCTCCGAGTCACAGCTTTGCTCACATATTTCATGTAAAGATACACGAAACTTGGGAGTTTCTCGTCGTGGAGTACATTTGTTTTCAACAACTTATAAGAGCAGTAAATGTGAGCATAAAGTAAATACACAGTGCACGCGGAGAGCGACGCAACTATGTAGCTCTGCGCATTCCCCATTATAGCTCAAAAATATATAAAATGCTACACAGCGGGTTAAATAAAGGTATTATTACTCCGTTTCACTACATATTAACAGAGACGGTTTAATATTAGAACTTATTGGAAGTCGTGAACACAACTGGACTTATCTCTGACGCTGGGTCTTGTCTAGAAGGTAACCCTAGATTTACAAAAGAAAACGGGCAAAAACTCTCGCGAGACTCATTTCCCGACCACCTAACCTAACCATACCATCAGACGTTAATGCCTAACCTTACCAATATAAGCTTAACTATTCCAGTTTATTGCCCAACCTTACTCGTCTCGCGAGACTTTAGCAAATCTAAGGATACCTTGTAGCCACGACCCAGACGCTGGTTAAAAGTATGGAGCGCGCGCAGGGACAAACACATTCGACTATTTCAGGAAATGAAACGCGAAAGTTTTTTTTTTTTAAGCTTTCTTTTCCAGCATTTCAACAACCATAGCACCTATACAAGAGTTCATGTTTTCAGTGTATAAATCACAATCATTTTACAGTCATCTTCCTTGTGGCAGTAATATTTTTCTCAGAAAAATGTAAAAACATTCATTTTTCATATGACTATTGTAACAATAGGCAAATTAAGTCTTAACGATTCAGCATTTTATTTATTTTTATCTTTCTTTTCCAGCAGTTCAACAAACATAGGACGTATACAAGAGTTAATTTACATGTTTTCAGTGTATAAATCAAACATTTTACAGTCGGCTTCCTTGTGACAGTTATATTTTTCTCAGAAAAATGTAAAAAACATTTGTTTTTCATGTGAATATTGCAATCATAAGAAAATTAACTGTTAACTATTCAACATTTTATTGTACTATTCAAAATAAAATGAAAGATAACCATTCTAAATAGCTACATGCACTTATTTTGAATAACTGTGCTGTACTGTATAAAACAGGCCTTAACAAATATCCCATGTATTGATGTGGAATATTAAATGATAACATTCATATTCAATGTATGGAGTATTTTTGTTTGTTATGCACTTTATTATTTGGTTTCAAGACCACACTGTTGTAGCAGTGCAGCACTGATTTGAAATAAAAAAATCTAAAAGTCAAGATCATAAAGTAAATGTCTTCGCATTAATTTGATTCCCAATCAAGAAATCTGGAATTAATGTAATTGAAATAATGTAATGTTAAACATGTGATTAAAATGCGATTAATCGTGATTAACTATTGAAATTCTGCGATTAATCACGATTTAAAAAATTAATCGTTTGACAGCCCTAGTAGTTATGTAAGTGTATACAACGAGAAACAGTAGCCAGTAGAACAGTACATCAGACGTGTGTTTACATGTGTTTATGTCTGGTGCCGTGTCTCCTTTGGGAGTGAGGCCCTTATCTTCAAAACATCGACAGTTTATGAAAGCAGCATGCTGCACTCAGATACTTTATAATACAAAGGAACATTTACATGCTGCAAAAAGTCCCTCTTATCCTGAGTTGTTTAACTGTACTTTATGATTGTAAATATACAGAGGCAAAAGAAGAGGGCCTGGAAGAGTTTTAAAACATTTAATGACAAAAACACACAGGTACACTTCACACGCGATGAGCTGCTTCTTTCATATGTCATATGAAATATGACAGTGTCTGGAGGTGTGGCACCTGGGTATTGCGTGCAAGAGGCAGGACATGATGCGGATTACACTGTGGTCATGTAGCCCGTTCGGAATTTGGTCATAAACAACCAAGTCTCTTGCCATTTCGGCATCAGCCCTGTCTCTCCAGTTATACGTTTCCGTTGGCGTCTTTGTGTAAATGACCCTTCTTCTTCACCCTCGGTTGTTCGTTTTCTTGCAGTTTCGCGCCGCATGATGGAAATGTCATCAAGACGACCACTCGCTTGCTATAAATTCTTTGGACAATGACCGGCTCTATTCACACATGGGCTCAGTCGGACTTTAACTTGACTCTTTCTGGTCCGAATGATTCAAACATTTGCGTTCTCGCATACAGCTCATCCAGGTCATGTCTAGGTGAGTTCAGGTTTGCAGTGCATGTGTGAAAGAGGCTATGGAGTACATGTTGTCACAGCACATGTCAGTCAGGGAACACATCCATTGGCGGTTGTCAATAAAGTGCTAAAACGCCCCGAGGTAAAATTTTTGTGATTCAAATTCATGTTGGAACTGAGCACAAAGTTTCTCTTTTCCTTTTTTGTTTCTTTTTCTGTGTATCTCCTATTCGTTCACTTTTCCATTCTATTCTTAGATCCAATGTTTATCCATTTGTGAGAGGTTGAAAATCTTGTATGTACCGAGAGTAGCTTATAACGAGTGTTGGTCCTGTCCTAATAAACCACCCATCCATCCAGCCAACCAACCAGCTACATAGCCATTTGGATGAGAAGGATTTTTCGGTCTGTGATTTTTTGTTTGGTTTTGTTGCAGGTCAAGTTTCTCAGTTGTTGCTCAGTATTCACAGAACAACATTACATTACATTATGTACATTACCATCCTTTAAATGTGTTATTTTAATCATTTAAAATGTGCTTGTTTAGCATCTCGCTCTCTCTCTTGTTGCACCTGTTAAGGCAGGACAATTTGTACATTTAAGTCAATAATTCGTACGAATGAATTACATGTAAAGTCAATGTAAAGACGTGATTAGATGCGAGTTCCGGGCAATACGAATTTCGCGGCGCGAATGATGCGAATTCGCTTGAGTTGAAAAATCAGAACTTCCACGGCAAATGCACGAATGAAGTGAGTCAAAACAGAAGATTCCAGCGTCTAAACTCGCGCAAATTAAGTGAGTAGATATGGCAGATATTTTGACTTGTCATAGCGGGAAAAGCAACTTCAGTCTGAGCAGAGGCCTAATCAGTTAATGACAACACTTGTGAGAGTGTGAAGAGCCTTTAAATAATTTGATTAGTATTACCAGTCCATTAATGTGTCAGCACTGCAGTATTTTAATGTTGTAGCTGGTTGATGTAGATTTTTACTACTTGTACGGTTGGTTAGTTTAATCTTTAGGAATTAGGGATGCTAATTTTCTTCATTTTCGGTTAATTGTGCTCAAATTCAAATGAGTATATGTACTTACACTTTCCACCACTGTACTGCTGTTTTGATATCTTTTGAAAATGAGAAAATTCAAGGTTCAAACCCATTCATGACATTCGGGGAATTTAGCTGACGCACTTATCCAGAGCAGCTTACAGTTGAGAACAAAATGAGGAAGGCATTGTTTTGATAAACGAACAAGAGCGAGCACATCTCATGCCGAGGCAAGACACAGCAGGACCTGGCCTGAAGTGTCGGTCTGCCAGACTGCAGTTTGAGTAGATCACGTTGATGACATCACTGATGTGACTCAACCCCTGCTTCTGCTTTGTTCGTCTACTTCCTCCTTTTTGTTCCTTGGTTCACTGACAGTGGAGCAAACTGGGCCCGTAGGAGAAGCATGTGTGTGTTGGCAGCCAAAGGTTATAGTCTGACATGTATGTTGGTGTTTTTTGTGGAAGATAATCTTCCACAAATGATCTTCCTGCATTATTTAGCATAATAAACTCAATATGCCAGTGATACACACAACCGCACAACAAGAATTCCTATTTAGACAGTGAGTTCTTTTATGCCTCCGTGCCAGCGACAGCCGCTTTGTCCGTCGTCCCATTCTTGTGAACTCTCAGGAACGCCTTGAGGGATTTTCTTCAAATTTGGCACAAACCACCCACTTGGACTTGAGGATGAACTCATTAAATTTTGGAGGTCAAAGGTCAAGGTCACTGTGACCTCAAACTCAATAATTAATATGCTAATTATGACCAGATATTAACATAAATATCTTAATAGGATAAAATGATGAAGTGATGACATTTTATATCCAAAATGTCAAAGTTCAACTTTACTGTGACAACATAATGTTCTGCACAAATGCCATAACTCATTTGTTCTGATACTGAATTGGTGACACAAATCTTGGGTGTCGGCCTTGAAACTATGGTGATTGTTTAGATCTTCTGTGCTGCCACCGGGTTGAAGATGTGTGTGAAGTATCCACGTTTCGCCAAAAAATACACTTAATACCTTTTTATTAATTCCCTGACTAGTTGGCGGAGGCATACAACTGACAGGTGGGAATTCTAGTTTTAGTCTGTGTTACTGGAGTTCTGTATATTTACAAAGAGGAAGTTGTCGCAAGTAGTAGCCTAGGAAATGTTGATGATTTTTTAAAGATATTAGTCATGTTTTGTCAAAGTAGAAAATACATGTTGGCTTTAAGAATATGTCCGGCTAGCTCACTCACTCAGGGACACTTAGCTGCAGTCTGCCTCACTGCTTTTAATCAGTTATTTTTGTTACAGTTGGATGAGGGGGAGTTTTCTCTGTATATTCACCTTTTAGTAACAGTGTTGATGTTGCAACTGCTGACAATTATCAGCAAAAGTCTACAAGTCAACAGCACAGAGTGTCCCTGCTGTATAGAAGAAAGAGCACTGAGTGAATGTGTTTGCAACAAAACACAATGTAGGTCATCTGTGTGACAATGATCTTATTCCAAAGTTATCTAGCCAACACACCAGATTGACGTGTGATTGAGTATCCACAAACCAAAATGAACTTGTGGTGCAATGAGATGCCACGTTTGCAGGTTTTTACTGTGTTGCTTGCTTACTTGTTTACTTGCTTACTTGCTTACTTGTTATGCACCGTATCACCAAGACAAATTCCTTGTATGTAAAAAGAAATACTTGGCAATAAATCTATTCTGATTCTGATTGCTGTTTTATATTTTTATTTTGGTTGACAATGATCAAAAAGCTTAAAAGACATTTGTTGAGTATAACTTTTTTCAGCTACTCTTGCTTTTTAAAATGATACTGATACTGGTACTGGTACCATGACTTCGATACCGGTTCCTGAACAATACTTTTTTCCGATACCAATTTTATAAAATCTATTTTAACAAAAAGAAATGACAACATTATATGTTACGGTACAAATCTTTATCTTTATTTTTAGCTCCTTTACACCCCTCCGACACACACTGTAGCCTCTCACAATACAACAACACACGCACACTCTGTGTGTAACGTAGTGTTTTTCCTGCCTCTGCGACATGTAACGTTAGACAGCCAATCAGCAGCATTATCAGAATTTGGTACAAGCATGCTGCATGCTTATTGGCTCACGGACGCTGATGAGATTTACTCCTTAGGTATTGAACTTTGGTATTAAATGACAAGCGTTTTTCAATACTCAATAGTATCAAAGCAATTTGATCGGTTGCATAAAAGTATCGACGTTCGGCACCCAGCCGTTAACCAGTATTGATAACAGTTGGAATGACTCACAAATGTCCCACAACTGCCACAGGCTTGTGAGTGAATGACAAATTTAAGTGTTGTATTTAGTCATAATTTTGTGAGACTATGCCTGTTTGGAACACACAAAGAATATGGATGGATACCAAAGAATTGGTTTATTGCTGCAAGAGTGGTTTGAGATGTTTCTATGAATGTTTTCTTCGCTATTTAAACACACATTTTGAGAACATTGTAACTGACTTGATATCAAACTGACCATAACCACATAATGACCAACAGAACAGTCACATTTAAGCCTACAGTCTTGATACTATGTGATATATTTTGGGTGTTACTTTGTTGGCTGATTGACATTTTGCCCCAAGCCTGTTTATCTAATCTTAGCCTCTTTTTAGTTTTCTTAAGCATTCTTATACTTCTGTGTGTCCATTGTTTGTCTGTCTTCAAAACTGGCACAAGCAAGGTGTCAGAGTGTTTTTATGGTCATGGAAATCCTCTGTTAGTCATGGAAAGAATGGTTACAGAAAAAGATTTTTTGTGTGAGTGAGGGCACTGAGTTACGGTTCATTTGATCGAGGCTGTCCTCATTTAACCCTCAATGTCCGCATATCTGCAGACAAGCCCAGGTTAGAAGGAATGGCAACACATCTGCATCACAAAACAAAAAAACTAGTCTTGCAAAATATTTGGATGAACAGGAAGTGTTATTGCATTAGATTTTGCTCAATCATCTAAGAAATTAAAAGAATAAATGTTGTAGCCAGGGAATATTCTTTGTTTAACAGCAGTTATTGTATATGTGCTGTGGTGTGGGAATATTCAATAACCCAATCTGAACTTAAATATCCAGGAAGCCGGACAAGAGCAACAAAGCATTTTCTGCTGTTCTGCTCTGTTTCTAACGTTGCTCTTTTTTTTTTTTTACCAGACAGGCTTGCATCTGTGAAGTATGAAAATTTGTGTTTACATAGATTATATAAACTACATTCACAGCCAAGTAATACAAAGTCAGTATAATCTCTCTTTATTACAGTTTCCTGTATAAAGTTTATAGATGGCAGCGAGTGTGTGTAATTGCTCAAAAGAAAGTGATAGTTTTCAACTCGCCATGCTCCATTTTTATAACAAACTGCTTACATCCTGACTGCTGGAACCTTTTGGGATTTGAGCCAGAGACACAGTGTTTGAAGGGACAGAGAGGACTGTTATGCAACTGTATATGGGTTGGGCGAAACGGCCAAAATCTTCCATCCTGATAGGTCATTTCGTATCTCGATAAAGATATATACCATTCCATGTTAGCAAAACAGCGCCTCTATGGTTCGCACCAGCTTCACTTCCATGTGGAAGAATCAGAACATAAAGCGCCGTCCAAATGATGGAGCTGATATTAAAAGACATGTTGATCTGCAGAGTAAACATAACTTACTGTGGTTAACCAACAGTGCTGCTTGTCTCCTGCTGCTGATGAAAGAGACTAACTGCTGTTTGGTTTTAACCAGCATTGAAACTTTCCACTTTAATTGAATTGAATCATATTTCTGCTCTCCTTTTCTTTGTCAGTTGCATTTTGAGTCTCTGTTTCAATGTGTATGTGGGTGTGTGAGAGTGTGCACCCCTGTTTGCACGTCTGAGTGTGTATTTCTGTGTTAATGCCACAATCATAAGCATGTGTGTGGATGATGGAAATGGTCACGGTTTATGGATCTTCAGAGCGGACCAAGAATAGGTAGATCCATTTTTGGAAAGGCCTGGCTCTGTCTCTCACACACACAGTGGCGTGCTGAGAACGCTTATCTTGCACACAAAAATCCAAAATACACACAATACGTCAAGATGAGAATACTGGTAAACATTCAGCTTTAAATAGTTTTATAAGAAATAAAAGATTATTTTTACAGAGAAGAAATGGGTAACCAAAGTTCAGTGAGAGAGAGTGAAGAGGAAAAAGGGAAAGGAGGGGTCAGGAGAAAGGCAAAGAAGGGAATCAAATAAAGAGAAAGTGAGTACAAAGCCTGCTTTGAGAGTAAAGGTCCCAGTTCGGCTTCTTTTCAACACAGCAAGACGTCACAAGGGTTACTTTATTTCAGGGAACCATAACACACATTACACCATATGGTAAGCTCATAGTGAGGTGTGGCATCTACATTGATAAATAAGAAAAATCTGTGGTTCATGCAGTATGTATTTAATGTTTATTTCAGTGTTTACTTAGTGTAGGCAGCCACCGGCACCATCAGTGTTCAGGCTGTATGAACACCCAGTCAAATACCACCTTTAGAAAGTAAGAGGGTTAATGTTTATTAAACATGGTTCCCATGGGTCCTTGAAATCCTTGAAAGTTTTTGAATTTTAGGGGGGGAAAACCAAGGCCTTGAAAGTTTTTGAAAATAGACATAATTAGACATGGGCCATTTAAAGTGCTTGAATGTATATATTTTGTGCAAGAATAGAAATGAGGGTAAGAATAGAAAGTTCTTTAGATTTCTTTTAACATTAACATTACTAAACTGCATGTGTGTCTCATGCAGCAGCCTGCTCTCCTAAAAAATGCGTTCCCATACAACTAAACTGCATTCTTAATTACGTTTCTAGGAGAAACATATTTTCTCCCAGTCAAATTTAACATTCGAAGCATAAGAGTGTGCAGGTTGTATTCTTTTCCTTATGTTGAGTTTGGAGACATTCACGTTGTTGGTCGTGAATGAAGACAGATCGGATGCCGTATCTGGTGTAGTTTCATCGTTACGTATCATGGGTATGGCTGTACCGAATGTCATTTATTTTACATTAAGATTTTCTACTGAGGCTTTCGATTAAAGCTTCAAATGTCTGTATAATATTTTATGACAAATGTCAACATTATGAATGCAACTTCAAACTATTCGGCCCTAATCATGGGCTTGCAAGCCTAAAGTCAGTAGTGTGTTTTGAGTAAAGTGTTTTCAAGGTAATTTGTCTTTTCCTATGCTCATGGATGTGATCATATTCATTAGGGTAACTGCCATGCAATCACAAAGTGTTTTATGAATAGTTACAAGTTCTTATCTCTCTGTTTGCTATCCCTCCAGGTTCCTGAGATCATCAGTACGTTGAGGCAGGCTGGCAAGAGTTCAGCACGCAACGATGACATCACCACCATTTCCAGCAAATCTTCCACTGGAGGCAGCGATTCCTCTGAAACATGTTTTTCTTCTCTCTCCACAATGACAACCTCCGTGGCACCCTCTGCTGCCGTGTCTCCGACAGCCTTTCACAAGAAGTTTGAGGTGCTGTTCTGCGGCCGTGTGAGTGTTGCTCACAAGAAAGCCCCTCCTGCCCTGATTGATGAGTGCATCGAGAAGTTTAGCCAGTTGCATGGCTCAGGAGGGAATAGTGGGGGATTGGTGGGTGGGCTGAGGAGGGCATTAACTTTTCAAACCAATGGACTCGGGAGTGTTGACGTTGGTAATGGTGCTGCAGGGAGTCCAACCACCGGGAAGCGTCCTGTCCTGTTTAAAAGAGACCCCAGCTTTCCCTGTCTGCAGCCCCTGGATGAGAATGGACTCTCACCTGAGATCTCTCACACCAGCCCTACTGACACACACGCCCACTCCGCCGGAGTCCAACCCACAAGCCTGCAGGAGAACAGGACCATGCTGTTTATGGTAATTTTCATGAATGGACATGCACACAAACACTAGCAAGTATGCTCTAATTACACCCATTTTTATACTATTTGATAGTTTGATTACAATAGATTGCTTCCTAAGAAATCAAACTAAATCTTGATAACTATATATCTGTCCCCAGATATGGCTGTGTGCCAATTCTGGTCTATAAAATGTTAGAAAATGGTGAAAAATATTTTACACCATTTGGCTTGTAATTGGTGCTTATTTTGCCTGCAACTCGAAGATATTCAGTTTACTGTCTTAGAGAATTAAAGAAACCAGAAAACATCTACATTTAAGAAGCTGTAATCCGAGAATTTTTACTTTTTAAAAAAAAATACTCAAACCGATTAACCAATTATCAAAATATTTGGCAATTAATTTAATAGTTGGCAACTAATCAATTAAACTTTGCAGCTCTATTTGACATCAGTCCCTTATTCAGTGTCTACAGAGATATGCAACACGGAAGACAGTGTCAAATTGTCACACAAATTTTTAAAATCTCGGCCTCATTCGCTCACAGAATGTTGGCTGTTGGAAAAACAGTAAAGATTTATACCTGGTAGAGACCTGCAAAGGACAATTTATAAAATAAAATAAAATGTTCCTGCACATTGTCTTAGAAATGCAACGTTTCAGTCATGGACCTTCATCAGGCATCCTGACCTGGGACCGAAAAATTGCATTTCTAATAAACTCGGTGCTGACTGTGCGAGTTACAGAAGGAAAAAACTATTTTGGGTGGTGCAGCATTCTCATGCTCTATATGTGCATGGCAGTCTAGGATATGCTTGGTCCTACAGTAAAATTTACAAAAGTATATTTTTTAAGATATTTTATCTTTTATGTTAAGATGCATAGAGTAATACATTTCACAGCATAGAGAGAAAAAAACAACCATTTTTGTGGTTGATTGAGCTGAGGCAGAGGTTAAAAACATTACCATTCAGCATTATTGCACGTTGATTTTCACCTATAACTATTATAAAAAAGCACACTGCTTTTCAGACAAACACTCTTTAGTGTGAGTTCTTCCAGCTCACACACAATGGTTTTCTCAGGCACCTTTGTAGAGCAATTTTCCCCTGAACAACAAGTCCTCATACTTAGTCGCAATAAAAAATAGAAAAAATATATAAATCCCCTAATGACTCAGCAAGAGCAAATGCTGACTGCTGCTCAAAATGAGCTCAGTCATACTCCCCTAATTGACCTTTATGTGACCTCAGTGACTGGCTGCCAACAGTTTTCCTGTTTGTCCTCCAGGCAGGAAAGGTTGACCACTGGCACAGGAACCACCAGGCCCTGTAGCTGTCCCTCTCAGCAAATACAGACATATTATTGACACTGATAATACGTCCTGCTGCTGAGACATGCATAGTAGACAGAATTACCTCATCCTGGTGACATCAACACCTGCATTTTGAAGACACAGATTAAATCCCCATTTTCTTCTAGAAATAGTCTGATTATGTGATTTATAATGAAGGGTAACTTCGCTCACAGTGTGAAGACGTGAAATCACTTGCTTATTACGAACCACTAGAGTCCATTTTTGAGCAAGTGATAGTGACTCATGTCCTAATAATGGTATGAATGGGAATATCCCCCTAAGCGGAACTGTTCTAAAATGTATTGGTACTTTTTGAAAAGAGAAGAAATGAAACTGCGTCATTTGACAAATCTGGTTATGAAAAGAAAAAGAAGTAAAAAGATTATATTTAGGCTGCCCTTTATACCACGTAATCATTGAGACAATTGTCAAAAAGGCTGAAAAGTGTCAAAAAAAGAGAAATTGGCACTTGGCCCATATATCTATTTAAGTCTGTGAGGCTTAACCACACCACAAACCTCACGGCACACACACCAGACCGCAAGCCTATGAAAACACATGCACACACAGAGACACTTAAAGGGCCGTCACACCCGCCGCGCGGTAACTCGCCGCCTCCAGTCATTTCAATGTGGAAGGCGGTAGAGGGGAAACAGTTTCGATCGCGGCGGTAGAGGAACGCACTCCGATTTCATCGTGCTGAACTTCTGGCGGTACGGACCATATGCTGCTTTTAAAAACGCTATGCTTTTTGGGGGAACGGTCTTGCAGGTAGCTGGCTGTGCAGGGCGGTTACCGTGCGGCGGTGTGAAAGCCCCATGAAATTCAACAGTTCAACTGTTTTGTCTTTGTGTTTTTCTTTGTTTTAGGTGGGCAGGTCTCAGATCTTCCTGATTAGTCCAGACACTAAGAAAGTTGCCATAGAGAAGAGTTTCAGAGAAATCTCCTTCTGCTCACAGGTATGAAACACTGCACTTCTCCACATTACTGTCTGTTTAGGCCTGTGTGAGATTTTTAATCTTAAACATTTTTTTAAACTGAATCCATAAAGAGCTGATCTTTTATTTCCAGGGTATTCGTCACGTGGATCACTTTGGCTTCATTTGCAGGGAGACGGTGGAAGTAGGAAGCTGCCACTTTGTTTGCTATGTCTTCCAGTGCACCGACGAATCACTGGTGAGAGACAGACAATGAAGGCAGAGCATAGTAGAACATGGCAAGAAAAGGATGTGTAAAAAAACATAATAATTCACATACATGTACATTTTCAATGTCTGTTGGTACAATTCATTCATTCATTTTTAATGTACATCTACACACCTAGAAAGGTCTTTTGTATAATTGTTAATACGAACACAATGCACAGTTGAGCATTATGTGTATTTCCAGTAACTAATTTCACATATCGTCATATTTCCGTATCAGTGCTTCCCACTCTGTGTTCATATTTGAACAGGCCACTTAATTTAACACCTTGCAAGTTTGCTTTGGATTTAAATTTGAGTGTCATAATGCATGAAGCTGATATTTTTCACCAAATGTTATCTATCAATCGAGATTAAATTCTGCTCTAATGCTTTAGACCTACTGTATGACACAGCACATCTGTGCTCCACTGAGTCATGGTGTGCCAAATGGACAGTTTGATAAAAAGTCTTAGTCATTAGGCGGATGTACTCTATTGTGTAACAGTCAGCTAATGTTGAAGTGTGATTAGCTTATACTATATACTTACTATCATTCTTGAAACACTGAGTCACTGGACCAGTATTTGACTGCTGCCAGTGTAAACCTGACAACCTGTGGGAAAAGCTGCATATCTTCTTCTTACCAGCTACATAAGATATATTTTCAAAGACCCAGATTTTTCTCATATATTAAATCTAGGCCTGTCACGATAACTATTTTTGTTGGACGATACATTGTCCCAGAAGTAATTGCGATAAACAATATTATTGTCATTTTAATACAGTTTTATGCCACTGATATAAAGATAAATAATAATGCAAGTACACCCTTTCAAAGAGCACTGATGTTTTAATTCTTAAGAATATTCAGACATTGTAATTGGAATGTGAAAAAATATTAAAATACCCTAAATAAATAAAACTCTCAGCAGAGTTTTTTGGCTTTCCTATGTTTTTAACTTATGCCTTTTATTATTAATGTCTTATGTTGCTGGGAGGATTCACAGAGTAAGACTTTCCTTGTATTGTGTGACAGACGTCTCTGGTACATATAACAATAAAGTTTGAATTGAATAGCTGCTGTAAAAAAAAAAAAAATGCTTAGGCGCTGCACCCAAGTCTTATGATGGCAGGACAACCCTGCTGTTTATTTTGGCATCATGTTGGCTAAAATATTAGTGACATTTTTATGTTAACAAACACGCATGTAAACACAACGGGCAATACTGTAAGATATATGGAGATGACCTTGATAAGTCGATATTGTAATTATTGTGACAGGCTGAATTAAACCACACCTTGAATTAGGAGGACAGGGGACTTCTGGGCACAGAAAAAGAATGGGTATTAAGTATTTAAAAAATGTTGTCTTTTGGTCAACAATGGGGTGAATTTGTTAAAATAATTGTTCTCTATAATGGAATACAGTTCTGAAAAGAAGCTAATGTGAATAAATCTGTGTCTGTATGTTGAAGGATGGATGAAAAAAACATAAGGACATAAACATAAAGAAGACTGTATTTTGCTCTTGCAGGTGGATGAGATCATGCTGACTTTGAAGCAGGCGTTCTCTGTGGCAGCCCTGCAGCAGAGTGCAAAGACCCACAGCCAGCAGTGTGACAGCTGCCCCATGCAGCAGCTCCACAGACTGTGTGAGAGGATAGAAGGTAGAAAACTGTCCCTGCAGGGATCCTTTTACAGTGCATGTCAGAAAATCTGTATTATACCTGTAGGAGAATAAAAGAGCCATTTAGTTCAGCCAGTGCACATCACATTCACCTCTCTAAATCATTTAAATATAGCAGCAAAAAGCTGAACCAAGCAGTAGGTTTCATAAATATTTGATGTTTGTATTAAATGTGTTCAGCGAGTTGACACTTGATGTGAATGTGATGGATAAAAGAAGGACTGCTATAGTCAGCGTCTGTGTGAAGAACAGTTGGTTTGTCAGCAACACACATAACAAAACTTTCACACAACAAATGTTTCAAAGCTTTTACAAAGGAGGAAAACTGAATATTTAATGTTTACATGGCCACAGTTATAACGAGGCCTTCAATTTTGTCTTTGTTTAATTATCACAAATGTCTTTATATTTATCTATATAGATAACTGCATCCCAATGAGTATAAGAGCATATTATGCTGCTGAATTATGTGACTCATTAACTAGGACTAGGAAGTACACAATATAAGAGGGCCACACCTTGGTATAATCCATACACTATAAACACCTACTATATGTAAAACAAATCCGGTGTGAGACTAGTCTTGTATGCAGTGTGATTTTGTTCTGTATTTACATATTTTTCAGGTCTACACCCATCTAAAACCAAGCTGGAGCTTCAGAGACACTTGGCCACTCTGGACAACCAGGAGCAGGCGTCAGTCTTTGAAAATATGATGGTAATAATGTGTTTGTTCTGTGTGTGTCTGTGGGTCAAAGTGTGAATTCCTCGAGTTCACTTTGCTAGAAACAAACCAGTCAGTCTGCAATTTCATCTTAAAGGGATAGTTCAGATGTTTTGTCGTGGGGTTGTATGAGGCACTTATCCACAGTCAGTGTATTAGCTACAACAGATGGCAGTCGGCACACCCGGCATGGAAGCTATGCAGTGTACTGCTGTGGGCGGGGGTGCACAGGAAGATGTATTTCAGCCACCTAAAAAAAATCAATATCAGTTTAAGTGAACACTATATTTAGAATATTTTCACCGCTTTACCTCGCCGTCAGACAGCCTTTTACAACGTGGGAACTGAAGCTGTTAGCTATCTCCCCAACCACATCCGTCAGGCTCCAAACAGGCCCTCAAAACACACCTCTTCCAACTTGCTTTCACCTCCTAACCTCCTTCCCTCTCTCTCCCTTTCCCTCGTTCCCTAGTACTTCTCTTTCTTGTCTTCAACTTATTTTGTACTTTTTCTTATGTGTGTGAAGCATCTTTGGGTACCCCGAAAAGCGCTATATAAATCTCATGTATTATTACATGTTATTATTTTTATGTTTATGCAAACAAAAAGTACTTCATGTTTATGCAAACAAAAAGTGCATAGTGCTGCTAATTGTATTTGTGGGTTTTTTTTATATAAAAAATGATTTCAGTGTGATGTATCAGTAGTTTTTGAACATTTTCTGCACATTCTAACAATACTGTGATAATACTGATAACTGTGATCATTTTGGTCACTATAATCATGCTATGAAATTGTCATATTGTTACATCTCTAATCATGCGACTGTCACATGTATTTCAAACAGAACATAGAAGTAAGGATTTTAATGCCAATCCCTGTGTTTTTTTTAATACAATACCAAGTCATTTTGTAGCCTAAACCTACCGAATTCGTCCCGTTTCACAACATTAATCACGACGTTGATGACGTGTGTATCACATGACCGGAACATGTATTACAGCTACGAACTACTGTGCATACATTTTCATATTCATTATATGACCTGTTCATGAGAATGCCTTGAATATCCCAGTTTGCATTCTTACATTGATTTGGATTACTTGAAATGAATAAGGGATTTAGCTTTCACATGAATTCACCTCATTATTTCATACGAAGAGCAGTTCATGTTTTATTCACTTACTTCATTGCATCTCTCCATCTCCATATACACATCCTCCTCCTCCCTGTTACCGGCCCTCATATTTTTTTTGTACAAACACTGTATAAAGGTATCTCAATAACATAAACTCACTCTCCCAAGATGAGACAGTGCAGCGATCATTGCTTAAAGACTTAAATATTTTGATAAGTAGTAATATTTGTTTTTGTCATAGTGGATACAGACACGTGGTTAACTGCACCTGACTGTCCCCCTCAGTTAAACAATAGCGCTGCAAACAAAATATAAAAGAAAAGTGAAAATGAAGTGCCATTTTAAATAATAATAATAATAATAATAATAATAAATGTGAGACAAAATTGCTGAACTTAAATGAACATTTATTTAACACTTATTCAGCAGATAGCAGCATCTCTTTGTTTCTGAAA